>SJYX01011457.1:718999-733474 GCA_006410675.1 Oreotragus oreotragus
GGAGATCAGTCCTGGGTGTTCTTTGGAAGGAATGATGCTAAAGCTGAAACTCCAGTACTTCGGCCACCTCATGCGAAGAGTTGACTCATTGGAAAAGACTCTGATGCTGGGAGGAATTGGGGGCAGGAGGAGAAGGGGACAACCGAGGATGAGATGGCTGGATGACATCACTGACTCGATGGACGTGAGTTTGAGTGAACTCTGGGAGTTGGTGATGGACAGGGAGGCCTGGCGTGCTGTGATTCATGGGGTGGCAAAGAGTCGGACATGACTGAGAGACTGAACTGCACTGAACTGAAGGCATCCCTTGTGGTAAAGAGTCTGCCTACAATGCAGGACATCTGAGTTCAGTCCCTGGGTTGGGAAGATCCCCTGGAGGAGGGCATGGCAACCCACTCCAGTATTCTTGCCTGGAAAATCCCATGGATAGAGAAGCCTGGTGGGCTATACTCCATGGGGTCGCATAGGATCAGAAACGACTGAGCAACTAACACACACACACACATATATACGCACACAAAACAAATGGAAATCCGTAGTCCACATTTCAAGAGACAGCCTTGTCCTTGTCAAGACAAGTCTTCCCCAGTGACTCAGTGGTAAAGAATTCTCCTGCAATGCAGAAGATGCAGGAGACCAGGTCCACCTGGTCAGGAAGATCCCCTGGAGGAGGGCATGACAACACACTCCCGTATTCTTGCCTCGGAGAATCCCATGAATGAAAAGCCAGGTGGGCTACAGTCCATGGGCCACAAAGAGTCAGACACAACTGAAATGACTGAGCATATGAGCAATCTTGTCCTCATCAAATTAGTGCCTAAACAGAAAGGTTTGGTTTGCAGTGTGGATTTTTACATCTTTGTTTCCTGGAATGAGTTAGTAAGCCTTTCTGAGCATCATGCTTTCAAGATTATAATGTCAACTTCTTAATGCTGTTTAAAGATTGTAGAAAAATGCCTCTTAAATTTTCAGTTCAGTTCATTCGCTCAGTTGTGTCCAGCTCTTTGTGACTCCACGGACTGCAGCATGCTAGGCTTCCCTGTCCATCACCAACACAGAAGTTTACCCAAACTCATGTCCAACAAGTCGGTGATGCCATCCAACCATCTCATCCTCTGTCGTCCCCTTCTCTTCCTGCCTTCTATCTTTCCCATCATCAGGGTCTTTTCAANACGGACTGCAGCATGCTAGGCTTCCCTGTCCATCACCAACACAGAAGTTTACCCAAACTCATGTCCAACAAGTCGGTGATGCCATCCAACCATCTTATCCTCTGTTGTCCCCTTCTCTTCCTGCCTTCTATCTTTCCCATCATCAGGGTCTTTTCAAATGAGTCAGTTCTTTGCATCAGGTGGCCAAAGTATTGGAGCTTCACCTTCAGCATCAGTCCTTCCAATGAATATTCAAGACTGATCTCCTTTAGGATGGATGGTTAGACATCCTTGCAGTCCAAGGGACTCTCAAGAGTCTTCTCCAACCCCACAGTTCAAAAGCATCAATTCTTTAGCCCTCAGCTTTCTTTATAGTCCAACTCTCACATCCATATATGACCACTGGAAAAACCATAGCTTTGATGAGAGACCTTTGTTGGCAAAATGATGTCTACATTTTTTATGTCTGCTTTTTACTATGCTGTCTAGGTTGTTCATAGCTTTTCTTCCAAGGAGAAAGCATCTTTTAATTTCATGGCTGCAGTCACCATCTGCAGTGATTTTGGAGCCCCCCAGAATAAAGTCTCTCACTGTTTCCACTGTTTCCCCCTCTATTTGCCATGAAGTGATGGGACCAGATGCCATGATCTTAGTTTTCTGAATGTTGAGTCCATGGAATTCTCCAGGCCAGGATACTGGAGTGGGTAGACTTTCCCCTCTCCAAGGGATCTTCCCAAGCAAGGGATTGAACCCAGGTCTCCTGCATTGCAACTGAGCCACAAAAGAAGCCCAAGAATACTGGAGTGAGTAGCCTAACCCTTCTCCAGTGGATCTGCCCGACCCAGGTATGGAGCCAGATTCTCCTGCATTGCAGGCAGATTCTTTACCAACTGAGCTACAAGGGATGCCCAAGAGTTTGTTTTTGTTTTGTTTTCTATTTTTTGGCTATGTGACATGTGGATCTTAGCTCCCCAACCAGGGATTGAATCTGCAGTGTCTTAACCACTGGACCACCAGGGAAGTCCCTCTTAAACTTTTAGCTCAGTTCAGTTCAGTTCAGTTCAGTTGCTCAGTCGTGTTCGACTCTTTGCGACCCCATGAATCGTAGAACGCCAGGTCTCCCTGTCCATCACCAACTCCCGGAGTTCACTCAGACTCACGCCCATCGAGTCAGTGATCCCATCCAGCCATCTCATCCTCAGTCGTCCCCTTCTCCTCCTGCCCCCAATTCCTCCCAGAATCAGAGTCTTTTCCAATGAGTCAACTCTTCGCATGAGGTGGCCAAAGTACTGGAGTTTCAGCTTTAGCATCATTCCTTCCAAAGAAATCCCAGGGCTGATCTCCTTCAGAATGGACTGGTTGGATCTCCTTGCAGTCCAAGGGACTCTCAAGAGTCTTCTCCAACACCACAGTTCAAAAGCATCAACTCTTCAGTGCTCAGCTTTCTTCACAGTCCAACTTTCACATCCATACATGACCACAGGAAAAACCATAGCCTTGACTAGGCGGACCTTAGTCGGCAAAGTAATGTCTCTGCTTTTGAATATACTATCCAGGTTGGTCATAACTTTTCTTCCAAGGAGTAAGCGTCTTCTAATTTCATGGCTGCAGTCACCATCTGCAGTGATTTTGGAGCCCAAAAAAATAAAGTCTGACACTGTTTCCACTGTTTCCCCATCTATTTCCCATGAAGTGATGGGACCGGATGCCATGATCTTCGTTTTCTGAATGTTGAGCTTTAAGCCAACTTTTTCGCTCTCCTCCTTCACTTTCATCAAGAGGCTTTTTAGCTCCTCTTCACTTTCTGCCATAAGGGTGGTGTCATCAGCATATCTGAGGTTATTGATATTTCTCCCGGCAATCTTGATTCCAGCTTGTGTTTCTTCCATTCCAGCGATTCTCATGATGTACTCTGCATATAAGTTAAATAAGCAAGGAGACAATATACAGCCTTGACGTACTCTTTTTCCTATTTGGAACCAGTCTGTTGTTCCATGTGCAGTTCTAACTGTTGCTTCCTGACCTGCATACAGATTTCTCAAAAGGCAGGTTAGGTGGTCTGGTATTCCCATCTCTTTCAGAATTTTCCACAGTTTATTGTGACCCACACAGTCAAAGGCTTTGGCATAGTCAATAAAGCAGAAGTAGATGTTTTTCTGGAACTCTCTTGCTTTTACTGCTACTGCTAAGTCCCTTCAGTCGTGTCCGACTCTGGGCGACCCCATAGACGGCAGTCCACTAGGCTCCCCCGTCCCTGGGATTCTCCAGGCCAGAACACTGGAGTGGGTTGCCATTTCCTTCTCCAATGCATGAAAGTGAAAAGTGAAAGTGAAGTCATTCAGTGTCCGACTCTTAGTGACCCCATGGACTGTAGCCCACCAGGTTCCTCCGTCCATGGGATTTTCCAGGCAAGAGTACTGGAGTGGGTTGCCATTTCCTTCCTTCTTGCTTTTACAGACCCTTGCAAATATGTCGCCATGACCCACTGCCACAGAACAATGTTCCAGGATTATGCCCTTACCTGACTGTCCCAGGCAGATCCCATTCCACTGGCCCTGCCCTGGGATGCAGCCTCCCCAGGCTCTCAGTGCTCCTCTCAAGGGTTCCCAGTGCTCTTCCCAAGGGCTCCCAGCTTGCCTACACTCAGACCTTGTCTAATGGGGACCTGCACAGTCTGAAAGGCTCTTCCTTGCCTCTGTACATGGCACATCTTGGTATCAGGCTTGGCCCTAATGCCATGTCTCCACCACAAAGCCCTGCCCCCATCTTCAGCATCCCCACCTGGCCACTAGTGTCTCTTCCAGGGCCCTAAACTCATGCTGCCTCTCTGGGATTAGTGGTGGAGTCTACAGACAGGTGAGGCTGTGGCTTGTTCTAGGAAAGACAGTACTTGGTGAAGCCAGGGAGCTCTGGGCTCGGGCCCTCACTCTGCCAGTTACTGGCTGTGTGATCCAAACAAGTCCACCATCCTTTCAGAGCCTCATTTTTCTGTCTGTAAAATGGGCTTCTAGCAGAAGTGAGTGATGATCAGGTATAGGTAAGTGGTGGGCCCCTCATGTAGGGTGTTGAGCAGCACTGCCTCTGGGCTGGGCAACTCCCACATGTTCATAAGTGAAGCTGGGGTCCTGGCTGAGAAAATGTGGCTGCTTCAGCCCTCACAAGGGTAGAGTTCTCAGGATGCTTAGCCCTCCCTTACGTATTTCAGAGTGTTAGAGCCGCAACACTCTGAAATACAAAGCTCCGTGGTGGTTGCGAGAATGTGTTCTGGACTCACCGCCTGGGTTCATGTTAGCTGTGTGACCGTGGGCAAGTGACCCACACTCTCTGTGCCCCAGTCACTTCCCCTGTAAGATGATGATAGTAGCACCGCCCCACGGGATTGCTGTGGGGATTACATGGACTGAGTCACATAAAGCACCTAGAGTGGGCCCTGGCTGAGAGTTAGTGTTCAGCAGGGCTTAGCTGATACTAGTTTCATCTAGCCCAAACCCCTCGTTTTGTGAAGACACTGGGTCCCCAGGAGCAGAGACATGTACACATGGCTGCTTAGAAGCGCAGCCATCCTAGGATGTTAGAACTGGAAGGACCCACCCCAGAGCCCATCTCTGGCAGCTCCCACCTTCTCTAGCAGATGAAGAAAGAGACCTAGAGAGAGAGAGTGACCTGTCCAGGGCACCCAGTCTGGTGGAGGGGGAGAGGCATTGGCCTTGCTCTTGTTGGGGGTTGGGAGGGAGGTTTCCAGACAAGCCAGGAAGAGCCTGGTCTCCCCGGCAAAGTGGGAGGATGATGATGGGCTCTGATGATGCTCTGGCTCCAGGTCCCTGCTGGTTGGTTGGTATAAACTGATTCACCAAGTGGTGCCATCACGGGGCCTGCAGTGTAGGCACTTTTCCCACTGAATTCTCACAACCACCCTTGGCAGGAGCTCTCATTAGCCCCATTTTACAGATGACAGAACTGAGCCTCAGGGAGATGCCCCAGTCACACAATTAGGAAACGACAGACCTGGGATCCCATATACCCTGTCTGACTCCACGCTTGTGCCCTTCCCCTCCTCCCCTCTCCCCACCTCCTCTTCACCTCTGATGGCTCTTTGGCTGACTGCTCTACCTCCGCTACATCCTCCTGTAAATGGGCACCTCATTCCCTCACAAGGCAGCCCTTTCCACTTCTCTTGAGAGAGCGTCTGTCACCCAGAGCTGAGCTCATTCCCTCCTCCTAGTTCTGCAGGACTTCATAGCCTCCTCCCCACCAGAGCCCTGGAGAGAAGCTTTTGTACTGCAGACCCCTATCTTCACTGCTCCTGTATGTAACAGAGTTTCCCAGGTGAAATTTTTCTTTCGTGTTAATATTTATTTAGCTGTGCCGGGTCTTATCTGCGGCATGCTGGATCTTCGACCTTCATTGCAGCATGCGTGGTTTTTTAGTTGCAGTGTGAGGGATCTAGTCCCTGACCAGGGGTTGAAGCCCAGCCACCTGCATTGGGAGGGTGAAATTTTAGCCACTGGACCACCAGGGAAGTCCCCCAAGTGAAATTCTTATAAACAGTAATTTCTTTTAAAGATCCCATGGGCTTCCCTGGTGGCTCAGACGNCAGCATGCGTGGTTTTTTAGTTGCAGTGTGAGGGATCTAGTCCCTGACCAGGGGTTGAAGCCCAGCCACCTGCATTGGGAGGGTGAAATTTTAGCCACTGGACCACCAGGGAAGTCCCCCAAGTGAAATTCTTATAAACAGTAATTTCTTTTAAAGATCCCATGGGCTTCCCTGGTGGCTCAGACAGTAAAGAATCTGCCAGCAATGTGGGAAATCCAGGTTCAATCCTCGGGTCAGGAAGATCCCTTGGAGAAGGGAATGGCTAGCCACTCAAGTATTCTTGCCTGGAGAATTCCATGGACAGAGGAGCCTGGTGGGCTACCACCCACTGGGTTGCAGAGTCGGAGATGACTGAACAGCTAACCTTTTTACTTTCAGAGGAAACCTGCTGGCAAGGGGAATGGCTCAATACGGAGCTTGGTGTCTTAGGGTGGAGTACTCAGGTAACCTCATTAACCAGTTCCCCCACGCCCATCTAGCCAAGGAGATGGGATCAAGGGAGAGGAGTGGAGCTGGACACACAGAACTTTTCAGGACACACAGAACTAACAGTATTCTCCCGAGAGCTCGGGAAATGGGAGAGCCATGTTGAACTCGAGGGGAGAGCAGACACCATGGAAAACAGGGATATGCAGGACAGACATGAACCCTGACTTGCTCTCAATTCCATGCTACTCTGAAACACTACTTATATTTTGTTAGTATCCTGGATATTATTAGGAGCCAGCCAAAACCAAGTGGGATTGATTCCAGGAATATGAAGTTGGTTTAACATTAGGAAATCCATTAATAGCATATGTTTGCTAGAACTGCCGTAACAAACCACCACAAACTGGGCAGCTTAAACACAGAAATTTAATGTCTCACAGATCTGGAGGCTAGATGTCCAAGAGCAGTGTGTCATCAGGGGTGGGTCCTTCTGGGGGCTGTGAGGGAGAATCTGCCCTGCGCTCTTCTCCTTAGCTTCAGGTGGTTTGCTGGCAATCTTTGACATTCCTTGGCTTATAACAACACCATGATCCACACCTTTGTGTTCACATGTGTTCTGCCTGTGTATCTATCTCATGTCCAAAGTTCCCATTTATAAGGACACCGGTCATGTTGGATTAGGGTCTACCTAATGACCTCATTTTAATTTGGTCACCTCTGAAAAGACATTATTTCCAAATTTCATTATGAGGCGCTAGGAGTTAGAGTTCAACTTCTTTTGGGGGTGGACACAATTCAACCCATAACAAGCATGCGCCATACAAATGAACCTAAGGGGAAAATAATGCTTTTCGGGGGAGTGGGGTGCTCTGTAGTTGTGGCATGCAGGCTTAGTTGCCCCGTGCATGTGGGATCTTAGGTGAAGGTGAAGTCACTCAGTCGTGTCCGACTCTTTGCGGCCCCGTGGACTGTAGCCCACCAGGCTCCTCCGTCCATGGGACTCTCCAGGCAAGAATACTGGAGTGGTTTGCCATTTCCTTCTCCAGTGGGATCTTAACTCCCAACCAATTATTAAAAAATACTGGGGTCAAATCCATGGNTCACTCAGTCGTGTCCGACTCTTTGCGGCCCCGTGGACTGTAGCCCACCAGGCTCCTCCGTCCATGGGACTCTCCAGGCAAGAATACTGGAGTGGTTTGCCATTTCCTTCTCCAGTGGGATCTTAACTCCCAACCAATTATTAAAAAATACTGGGGTCAAATCCATGGCCCCTGCAGTGGAAGCATGGAGTCTTAACCGCTGGACCACCAAGGACATCCGATGATTTTTTTCTATAGATGCCAAGACAGTCTTTAACAAAATTCAACACCAATTCATAATAAAATCTCTCAGTGAAATAGGAAGTGAGGGATATGTTCTCAACATGGTAAAAGGTAGCCTAAAGCCAGCATCTTATTTAACCAAGAAAACACTAGAAGATCAGGAACAGGGGAAGAATAGACTGTCTACACCACTATTCTACATTGTGCCAGAGATATCAGCCAATACAACTAGACAAATAAATCAGTTTAAGGCCTGAGACCGAGTAAAGAAGGAAAAAATATATCTATTTGCAGATCACATAATGTTACACCTGAAAACAAACAAACAAACAAACCCAGAGAACCAATGATAAAACTAATTCAAATAGTAAGAGAGTTTGCCGAAATAGCAGGATACAAAATTAAAATATAAAACTCAATGGCCTTTATCATTTCAGTTCAGTTCAGTTCAGTCGCTCAGTCGTGTCCGACTCTTTTCAACCCCATGAATCGCAGCACGCCAGGCCTCCCTGTCCATCACCAACTCCTGGAGTTCACTCAAACTCACGTCCATCGAGTCCGTGATGCCATCCAGCCAACTCATCCTCTGTTGTCCCCTTCTCCTCCTGCCCCCAATCCCTCCCAGCATCAAAGCCTTTTCCAGTGAGTCAGCTCTTCGCATGAGGTGGCCAAAGTACTGGAGTTTCAGCTTTAGCATCATTCCTTCCAAAGAAATCCCAGGGCTGATCTCCTTCAGAATGGACTGGTTGGATCTCCTTGCACCCCAAGGGACTCTCAAGAGTCTTCTCCAACACCACAGTTCAAAAGCATCAATTCTTCGGCTCTCAGCCTTCTTCACAGTCCAACTCTCACATCCATACATGACCACAGGAAAAACCATAGCCTTGACTAGACGGACCTTATTCGGCAAAGTAATGTCTCTGCTTTTGAATACGCTATATATACAAACAATAAACAGAGGTCAGAAAGGTGGAGAAAAGCCTTTTCACAATTAAAAAAAATTAAATGCTTAAGAACAAATTTAACGAGAAATGCATAAAAATACACGAGGAAAATTTTAAAACCTTCTTGAAAGACACTAAGAACAAATGGAAAGACATCTCCTATTCTTGGACAGGATAAGTCAACATTACAAAGATGTCAGTTCTCCCTAACTTAATTTGTAAATTCAATACAATCCAAATAAAAATACCAGCAAGCTGTTTTATGAAGATATATGAGTTGAAAAGTCCATCTGGAAAGATAAACATGAAAGAACAGGTAGGAAAACACTGGAAAAGAAAAACTATGAGGAGGAAATAGCTTTAGCAGAGATTAAAAAACTGAAAGCTTCTGTCATTAGAAATGGGTGGCACTGGAACATGAATAGACAAATTGCAATAGACCAGAAATTTAGAAACAGACACAAATACATCTTTACTCCAGTGATTTGAGATGCCATCTTTGATACATTCTAAAAATGAACTTTGTTATGAATGGTACTGGGGACAATTGGGTGGCCATTTGGAAAAAGATAAAATTAAATCCATATGTCACACCCAGCAAAAGAATAAACGACATGAATTAGGGCTCTAAGTGTAAAAGCTAAAGCAACACAAAGACCAGAAGAAAACATGGGGGACTTCCTCTTTAACTCTGATATTGGGTAAGGCTTTCGAACTATGACTCAAAACCCAGAGGATGTAAAGAAAAGACCAATAAATCTGACCATGTGAAAATTTATCCCTGGTGGCTCAGACAGTAAAGAATATGCCTGCAGTGCAGGAGACCTGAGTTCAAGCTCTCGGTTAGGAAAATTCCCTGGAGAAGGGAATGGCTACCCACTCCAGCAGTCTTGCCTGGAGAATTCCATGGACAGAAGAGCCTGGCGGGCTACAGCCTATGGAGTCGCAAGGAGTCAGACATGACTAAGCAACTGATACACACACATGAAAAATTTAAAACTTTGTATGACACGTAAAGTCCATAGATAACTGACAAATTGGAAGAAAATAGTCTCAACATAATACCACAATGGGCAGATATCCCTAATATGTAAGTAACTCTTAAAAACTGAAAACAAAACTAAAAAATCCAGTAATAAAATAAGAATAAAGGCATGAATAGAAAGTTTACCAGAAAAGATATAAAAATGGTCCTCAAACATATGGGGAAAAAATGCTCAAGGACACAATTAGAGAAAGGCAGCTGAAAATAACGCTGAGATAGGTACCATTTGTCACCTATTCAGACTGGCAAGAAAAAAAAAAAAATCACAACACATTCTGCTGTCCAGGTTGAAGGGCAACAGGTGCTGGAATACATGGGTGATGGGAATGCAAATTGGTGCAATTCTCTCCAGGAAAATTTGGCAATACCGAATGAAATTAAATACATGCTCACCCTTGAACCCAGCAACTCCACTTCTAGGAATTTATCCTGAAGCTAGACCTCCAACAATGTGAAAATGCATATGCAAAAGGTTTTTCACTGAAGCATTACTTCTTAATTGCAAAATACTAGGAACAATATGGGCTTCCCAGGTGGCTCAGTGGTAAAGAATCTACCTGCCAACGTAGGAGACAAGGCTTGATCCGTGATCTGAGAAGATCCCACACACCAGGGAGCAACCAAGTCCCTGCACCACAAGTACTGAGCCTGTGCTCTAGAGCCCGGGAGCCACAACTGCTGAGCCCACGCGCTGAAACTGCTTAAGCCCACGCCCTAGAGCCCCTGCCCTGCAACAAGAAAAGCCACCGCAGTAAGAAGCCTCTGCCTCACAACCAGAGAGTAGCCCCTGCTCGCTGCAACTAGAGAAAAGCCCACACAGCAACAAAGACCCAGCAGGGCCACACATAAATAAATAAAATGACTAAAAAATACTGGGAACAAGGTACTCCTACGTGGAGAGTGGTTGGACAAGCTATAGCATATCTCGGAGAAGGCGATGGCACCCCACTCCAGTACTCTTGCCTGGAAAATCCCATGGGCTGCGGAGCCTGGTGGGCTGCAGTCCACGGGGTCTCGAAGAGTCGGACATGGCTGAGTGACTTCACTTTCACTTTTCACTTTCATGCATTGGAGAAGGAAATGGCAACCCACTCCAGTACTCTTGCCTGGAGAATCTCAGAGATGGAGGAGCCTGGTTGGCGTCCATCTGTGGGGTCTCACAGAGTCGGACACGACTGAAGCAACTTAGCAGCAGCAGCATAGCACATCTAGACAAAGGAGCACTATGAAGTTGTAAAAAAAAAAAAAAGAGGGAAGAAAAGAAAGAGAATGAGCAAGATCTCTGGATTTGTGAGGCATGGATTTCAGCAAGGACTAATAAGTGAAAAAAAGCAAAAGCCAAGATCATTTATACAGTATGCTCCTCTTCATATAAGAGCCTGCTGCTGCTGCTGCTGCTAAGTCGCGTCAGTTGTGTCCGATTCTCTGCGACCCCATAGACCACAGCCCACCAGGCTCCCTCGTCCCTGGGATTCTCCAGGCAAGAACACTGGAGTTAGTTGCCATTTCCTTCTCCAATGCATGAAAGTGAAAAGTGAAAGTGAAGTTGCTCAACCAAGTCGGACTCTTTGCAACCCCATGGACTACAGCCTACCAGGCTCCTCCATCCATGGGATTTTCCAGGCAAGAGTACTGGAGTGGATTGCCATTGCCTTCTCCGAAGGAAGAGCCTATAAGAACATATATAATTTTCTCTCTTGTGTGCAAAGGAAATGGGACAGGAACAGATGAGACAGTGAGGTGATGGAAGCAGGCTAGAAGGAGGAGGCAATGGAAAGATACAGGAACAGGGCAGGGAGGGGAGGAAGGAGTGTCTGTCTTCTGACTGTATCTTTTAAAATGCTATTATTGAGATGATTTATATACCACAAAAAATCACCATCTTAAAGTATCAAATTCAGTGGATTTTAATTTATTCACGAAGTTGTAGGTAAGATTCTACGCTTCCACCGCAGGGGCAGCTGCATTCAACTCCTGGTCAGGAAACTAGGATCCCACATGCAGAGCCACCAAAAAAAAAAAAAAGAAAGAAAAGAAATCCACTCGTTTGCTTTCTATCCCTGTGGATTTGACTATCTAGACATTTCATATAAATAGAATCCAGTTTCTTTCACCTAACCTACTGTTTTCATGGTTTATTGACGTGGTAGCATGAATCAGAATCCCATGGACGGAGGAGCCTGGTAGGCAGTCCTTGGGGTCGAGAAGACTCGGACACGGCTGAGCGACTTCACTTTCACTTTTCACTTTCATGCATTGGAGAAGGAAATGGCAACCCGCTCCAGTGTTCTTGCCTGGAGAATCCCAGGGACGGGGGAGCTTTGTGGGCTGCTCTCTATGGGATCTCACAAAGTCGGACACGACTGAAGCGACTTAGCAGCAGCAGCATGAATCAGAACTTCATTTCGTTTCATGGCTGGATAATGTTGCTCTGTATTTACCACATTTTGCTTATCTATTCATCCTTTGATGGACATTTGGAATTTTTCCACCTTGGGCCTATTATGGATAATGCTGTTCAGTTCAGTTCAGTTCAGTTCAGTCGCTCAGTCATGTCCGACTCTTTGCAACCCCATGAATCGCAGCACACCAGGCCTCCCTGCCCATCACCATCTCCCGGAGTTCACTCAGACTCACATTCATCGAGTCCGTGATGCCACTCGGCCATCTCATCCTCTGTCGTCCCCTTCTCCTGCCCGTAATCCTTCCCAGCATCAGAGTCTTTTCCAATGAGTCAACTCTTCGCATGAGGTGGCCAAAGTACTGGAGTTTCAGCTTTAGCATCATTCCTTCCAAAGAAATCCCAGGGTTGATCTCCTTCAGAACGGACTGGTTGGATCTCCTTGCAGTCTAAGGGACTCTCAAGAGTCTTTTCCAACACCACAGTTCAAAAGCATCAATTCTTCGGCACTCAGCCTTCTTCACAGTCCAACTCCTACATCCATACATGACCACAGGAAAAACCATAGCCTTGACTAGATGGACCTTAGTCAGCAAAGTAATGTCTCTGCTTTTGAATATACTATCTAGGTTGGTCATAACTTTTCTTCCAAGGAGTAAGCGTCTTTTAATTTCATGGCTGCAGTCACCATCTGCAGTGATTTTGGAGCCCCCAAAAATAAAGTCTGACACTGTTTCCACTGTTTCCCCATCTATTTCCCATGAAGTGATGGGACCGGAAAATGCTGTTAGGTACATTCAACTGCAAGCTTTTGTGTGACACGTTTTTAATTCTCTTGGGTAAACACCTAGGAATGGAATTACTGGGTCATGGAGTAAAGCCATGTGAAACTACCAGTTTTCCAAAGAGCGCAGCGCACATGCACGAGGCTCTCAGTGCTCCCACATCGAGCCCTGTGAATTGCAGATCCTGGAGCTCGACTTGGTGGGAATACACTGCCCACGGCCTCAGCAGATGGATGCTGCTGAAGTGGCTCTGGTGCCCAAAGCCCCTGCCAAGGAGGGGCAGCCGGATCCAGTGGTTCCTGGACTCTCCAGTGTCCTGCCCAGGCCAGTACTGGTGGGTGGGGTCGGGGAATAAAGATGTGTGGGTCTTTCCTGGACCATCTGGGACCCAGAGGAAGTGGCACCTGCCCTTGGCCCTCCCTGGGGCAGAATGTGGACGCCCAAAGTGGCTCTAGGCTCCCAGCTCAGCACTGAGGCTGGGAGGGGGAGGTGAGGAATAGGGAGGGCTATGCTGCTGAACTGGGTGCCCAGAAGGTCCTGGTTGGGGCTTAAGAGACACTGAGGTCCAGAGAGCAGCCAGGAAAAGGTGGTTTCCCCTGGGGCAGCTGGGGACAGGCGCTCATTTGCTTAGGAAGTTTCCGGATTTCGTTGAAGGTTTTGGGTACTCTGGCACCTGGGAGGGCCCTGAGGGGTGAGAGGGAGCATGTGCCCACTGTGGCAGGCCTCCTAGATGCCCATGTGAGCCAGGATTGAGTGGGAGGGGGGGGCTGGGTCAGGAGTCTCAGACCGTGCAGGTAGCTGTCTCCCACCTCTGAGAGTTTGGGGGGCTCCCTTCTCCTCACTCTGCAGAGTCCGGCACTGCTCACGCAGGGGTGGGGTGGGGTCCTTCAGAAGCTGTCAGCCGGGTCCTGCCCTGTGGCAGAGCCTCCAGCCCTCACGTGGCTGTTGTGGAGGGGGTCAATGGCAGGGTGGTGAGGTGTAGGGAAGCGTAGCTGACACCCAGCGTGGAACATTCTGAAGACACTCGGGGCTTCCTGTCCTCTGCTGCATGCTGGGGAGCTGTGGGGTGAGTGAGGGAGAGCCCCAGGCGGGACTGAACTAATTGAGCTGGGACTGGGCCTGGGACTGGGTTGGTGTGTGGTGTGAGGGGCCCTGTGTGCCCCCTAGACTCCCAGGACAACTCCCTCTCCACGGGCAGTGCCCACAGAGCTTTTCCATGCTGGACCCCTCGGTGCCCCATCACCCTACCCAAAGGGCCAGACCTGAGCCAGCCTTCCTGTCAGTCCTGACAGCTCGCCCTCCCCTCCCAGGGCCCCTGCCTGAGTTCCCCTGCCCATCCCCGACCTCTGGGCTCTCCCCACTTCTTCCTCTCTCCCAGACCCCTTACTCATCACCTCCTCACTCCCCCCAGGACCCCTCCTGCCCCTCGGATCCCTTGTCCCACAGCCAAATGAGCTTTCTAGAACACATATCCAATCTCTTACCTATAGCTCCAAACACTTGACCCCAGGAGTAAAGGAAAAACAAACAAACAAAATGGTATTTTTAAAACTGACATCGTTTCTGTGTTCTTGGGAGTATGAGAACTAACCTTCCGCAAAGACCGCTCTTCTACTGGGAGAACAGGTCAGTGGGCCTGTTTGTTACTCCAAGGCCGGGCTGAGTCTGGCTGGAGGGGAGAAGAGGGTCATCAGCACTACAGAACCATCCTGTAAATGACCCGGCCCAGGGTGGAGACAGGCCAGCTTTAAAAATTGTCATAACGTTGACCCAAGGTAGCCCCCAAATCGCCCCTCCCCCCCCA
>SJYX01011458.1:4516-39011 GCA_006410675.1 Oreotragus oreotragus
CTGACCTTTTCCAGTCCTGTGGCCACTGCTGAGTTTTCCAAATTTGCTGGCATATTGAGTGCAGCACTTTCACAGCATCATCTTTTAGGATTTGAAACAGCTCAACTGGAATTCCATCATGTTCACTAGCTTTGTTCTTAGTGATGCTTCCCTCAGGCCCACCTGACTTCACATTCCAGGATGTCTGGCTCTAGGTGAGCGTGAGTGATGACACCTTCATGATTATCTGGGTCGTGAAGATCTTTTTTGTACAGTTCTTCTGTGTATTCTTGCCACCTCTTCTTAATATCTTCTGCTTCTGTTAGGTCCATACCATTTCTGTCTTTTATTGAGCCCATCTTTGCATGAAATGTTCCCTTGGTAGCTCTAATTTTCTTGAAGAAATCTCTATAGTCTTTCCCATTCTATTGTTTTCCCATTCTATTGAGAGGTCTGACAGAATGTAGTCCGTTGGAAAAGGGAATGACAAACCGCTTCAATATTCTTGCCTTGAGAACCCCATGAAGAGTATGAAAAGGCAAAAAGATAGGACATTGAAAGATGAACTCCCTGGGTCAGTAGGTGCCCAATATGCTACTGGAGATCAGTGGAGAAATAAAATGAAGGGATGGAGCCAAAGTAAAAACAACACCCAGTTGTGGATGGGACTGATAGAAGCAAGATTCATTGCTGTAAAGATCAATATTACATAGGAACCTGGAATGTTAGGTCCATGAATCTAGCAAATTGAAAGTGGTCAAACAGGAGATGGCAAGTGTGAACATCGACATTCTAGGAATCAGCGAACTAAGATGGACTGGAATGGGTGAATTTAACTCAGATGACCATTGTATCTACTGTTATGGGCACAAATCCATTAGAAGAAATGGAATAGCCATCATAATCAACAAAAGAGTCCGAAATGCAGTACTTGGATGCCGTCTCAAAAACGACAGAATGATCTCTGTTCATTTCCAAGGCAAACCATTCAATATCATGGTAATCCAGGTCCATGCCCTGACCAGTAATGCTGAAGAAGCTGAAGTTGAACGGTTCTATGAAGACCTACAAGACCTTCAAGACCTAACACCCAAAAAGGTGTCCTTTTGATTATAGGGGACTGGAATGCAAAAGTAGGAAGTCAAGAAACACCTGAGTTAACAGGCAAGTTTGGCCTTTGAGTACAGAATGAAGCAGGGTAAAGGCTAACAGAGTTTTGCCAAGAGAACGCACTGATCATAGCAAACACCCTCTTCCAACAACACAAGAAAAGTCTACACATGGACATCACCAGACGGTCAATACCGAAATCAGATTGATTATATCCTTTGCAGCCAAAGATGGAGAAGCTCTATACAGTCAGCAAAAACAAGACTGGGAGCAGACTGTGGCTCAGATCATGAACTCCTTATTGCCAAATTCAGACTTAAATTGAAGAAAGTAGGGAAAACCACTAGACCATTCAGGTATGACCTAAATCAAATCCCTTATGACTATACAGTGGAAGTGAAAAATAGATTTAAGGGACTAGATCTGATAGACAGAGTGCCTGATGAACTATGGATGGAGGTTTGTGACACTGCACAGGAGACAGGGAGCAAGACCATCCCCAAGAAAAAAAAATGCAAAAAGCAAAATAGTTGTCTGAGGAGGCCTTACAAATAGCTGTGAAAGAGATAAGAAAGCCTTCCTCAGCGATCAATGCAAAGAAATAGAGGAAAACAACAGAATGGGAAAGACTAGAGATCTTTTACAGGGCATACAGTATTTGAAGTGGGTACTGAAGAGTCCTCAGTTTACAATGTATGAATATGAGGCCCAGAGAGATTATGTAACTTGGCCAGTTACATAGCTGCTGCTAAGCTGCTAAGTCACTTCAGTCGTGTCCGACTTTGTGCGACCCCATAGACAGAAGCCCACCAGGCTCCCCTGTCCGTGGTTGGAACCAAAGATAGGAATCACATTTAGGCATGTCTTTTTGAGTGAATCATGCCTTGAAGTTTGTCAGAAGATTTATATTAAACAGCATATTTCCCCCATCATATTACTATGCATTTGAATTATATCTGACAGAGGTGTTTTTTTTTCCCCAAAAAATTGGGGTATTTACACATAAGAAAATGCACAGATCTTAAGTGTAATTTTGATATGTTTTGACATTGTGTTTTCTTATAGAACCACTTCCCAAAACAGGTATGGAACATTTTCATCACCACAGAAAGTTCTGTTATTCCCCTTTCCAGTCAACTGAACCACCGCCCTTTCCCTTCAATCAGGCAACTGCTTTCTGATTTCCGTCCCCACAGTTCAATTTTGCTTTCTCTTGATTGTCGTATAAACAGAATCATACAATATGTATTCTTTCGTATGGATGTTGTTCTTTGTGTGGATTTCTCCTTGGGGAAGGAGGGAGGTGGTGTTGATGGGCGGTGGGAAAGATTGCCAACTCGATTGAAGTCCTAGAGCGAGTGGTGGCGGGGCTTACCTGAGGGAGAAGAGTGGACGGAATGGATGTATTCTATATGGGTTCTGTCTCTCTGAGTAGTTATTATCTCTGTTTTACTGCTGAAGTATCTGCGGCTCGCTGGAGAAACTAGTAAAGCTGATCTTTCACAGCTTACAAGTAGTCAAGCCAAGGTGTAAAGTTTGAAGTTTGGCGTTTTTAACCTAAAGCTTGTGCATGCCATTTCCTCACGCAAAGAATTTTTTTTTTTTCTTTTGCTGAAAGAGTGAAAAAGACAATGTTAAGCTGCCTACCTCTCTGTGATAACTGAGGTGTGGGGAAGCCAAGGGTCAGGGTTATCAGGCCAGGAAGCAGAGCAAGTTCTTTAGTGAGCTCCAAGTGGAGCGGGGACATGGCCAAGCCTGGAGGCGGAAATGGCTTCATTCCTGGCCTCCAGCCCTCCTGGAAGTGTTTGTAACTGAACCCGAGGCGATCCTGTTCCTTCCTGCTGTGAAGACCTCCAGGATTCAAAGGGCCAACGCCTCGTGCTTTTGGCCAAGGTTTTAGGGAGACTTGGCCAAGGACCTCAAGGTTAGTGTTGGGGAAGAGAATAGTTAAGCTTTCCTGTTTGTGGAGATTAGGATGGCTCCTCCTCCAGGTGAGAAAACTTCACCTCTCTGCAGGGGCTGGGGGTGGTTCCCCACAGTCACACGCTGCTTGCTGCATTCCGTGGCACACGATGTGAGAAAGAGAATGCAGCAGAAGGGCCACACCCCTGAGATGACCGGAGGTGGGCTTAGGGGTTCAGAAGTCATGACACAGAGTTGGTGCCGTGGCATTGGTTTAGTTAGGAAGTGAGGGACTGCAGGGCTGTTTATACTGATTAAAGTGAAATCCCTCTAAGCATCCAAGCTCAAAAAATATACTTAGATTATTTTATGATACACCAAATGAATTCCAAATGGGCTAAATATATGCTAAATATTTTTTCATCTCCTGGAAAAACTAGGAATACAAGTGACTACCTACCAAATTTCCTGAACTTTGAAGCAAGAAAAGAAAACTTGAAGGAATTTTTATGACTTCATGAAAAAAATATGTGACAAAATATTTGTAACAAGTAGGAAAGATAAAAAGGTAATAATATCCTTATTATATAAAGAGTTAAATCTGCTACAGGAATGAAATGAAACAGGAGAGAGGGTTCAGAAACACTCACGTAAGTATGAGAATTTAATTCATGATAAGGATAGCATTTTAAATCTGTGGGGTAAAATAAAATATTCACTATGCATTGAAATAGTTGGCCAAGCATTTGGGACTCAGATTGAAAGCTCTGCTTCACTCCTTAAACCAAAATAAATTCAAGTAGTTGGTTAAAATATTTAAATTGAAATGCCTTGAGAAACAGGATGATGTTGTAGGTAAGGGCATAGATTCTGGGGTTAGACAGCCTGGGCTTCCAGGCTACCTCCCCCAGCTGTATGACCTGAGCCCACTTGGTTTTTCACTTTCATGAAACAGGGATAATATTCGTACCTCACGGGACTGCTGTGAGGATTAAGTCAATAGCTGTATGACAAGGGCAGAGAATATCACCTGCCACATACAAGTGCTGTTTAAGTATAGCTGCCATCATCATCCTTATCATCATTACTGTTACGGAAGCTGTAAAACCATAAAAGCACTTGATGGAAAATATTTTTATAAGCTTGGGGGTAGAGAAAACGTATTTTATCATGACACACAAGCCATACCCCATTAAGGCAAATATGGAGAGATCTGAATTGAAAACTTTTACATATGAGGCAAGGAGAAGGGGGTGACAGAGAATGAGATAGTTGGGTGGCATCACCGAATCAATGGACATGAGTTTGAGCACACTCCGGGAGATAATGAAGTCAGGGAAGCCTGGTGTGCTGCAGTCCATAGACCGCAAAGACTGGACATGACTTACTGACTGGACAGAAACAGTGAGAGGGCTGGACGTCACCATACTGAGTGGAGACAGGCTGACACGTGACAGCTGTTCATTTAGTGCTTCCTGAACGGAAAGGGGAAGAGGGTTAGTAGAAGCCAGGTAGGTGTCCAGGAGGCGTTTGTCTGAGTGCTGTCAACGTTGCCTTGGTCCTTCGAGGTAAGACTGCTGGATTCGTTACCTGGGACTGCTATGTCAGATTACTACAAACTGAGTTTCTTCAAACAATAGAAATCTATTCTCTTCGGTTCTAGAGCTAGAAGACTGAAATCAAGGTGTTGGCTGAGCCATGCTCCCTCTAAAGGCTCCAGGGAAGAACCTTCCTTGCCTCTTCCAGCTTCTGGGGGTTCCTGGCAATCCTTGGCTCGTGGCAGCATGATTCTAACCTCTGTTTCCCTCTTCACCTACTTCATCTCCTTCCCTGTGTCTCTATGTGTCACCTCCTTTTCTTATAAGAACATTAGTCATTGGATTTAGGGCCCATGCTAATCTAGTATGACTTTATCCTAACTAATTGTTATTAACTATTTCCAAATGAACTCACATTCTGAGGTTCTGTTACGACATGAATTTGGGGCACGTATTCGACCCCCCCCACAACTTTCTCATTCCTTTTCAGAGGGAAAGCAGTGTCTTTGAGAATAGTGGTGCTGGCACAGGTGAGGGGATGTGTCCAGCACACACCTCACTGGGAGCTTTGGTGGAAGTAGAGGCAGCATGCACAGAGGTACCCTCTAGAGAAGGCTGGAGATGCCTCAGCTAATCTCACGAAGGCCTCGCCTAACACAGTACCAGAGATGCGAACATCAGAAAGTGACGGAAGGGATAAAAAGAAGAAGGAGGGAATTGATAGAAAACTTAAGAAAGCTCTTCAGAGAAATGCACTTACTGAGTCATATGCTATACTGAGAGATAAGACTGAAATCCCAGGCCATCTTGGACGAATTAGAATTTCTAAGAAGGATCTATTACTAGGCTTCAGAAGATTGTGAGATTACCCAAAATATCATGGAAAAAAAAATTGTATATGTGGCTACGTAACTACCTCTTCTGGGTAGAGGATTCAGAACTCTCAATCAGATCCACAAGGGTGTCGAGAACCCCCCGAAAAAACCGCAGACTAAGTAAAGAATGATCCTTGGGGTAGCATATTAGGATTAGTTTTCAGATAAAAAGTCCAGTGGACCTTCTCTTATGATCACCATGGGTTAAATTGTACCTGTATAGCTATGTTATATTACAAACGCATTTATCATTGCACTTGATTTTGAACGTTCTCAGTGTTTCCAAGCTGTGCACAAATAATTTATGCACCCTCCCCTACCCTTAATCCCCACCCCACATCTCTGCTGTTCTTCAGGACTGACCCCTTGGGAGAAGCATCTTGCCACAGTCTCCACATCCCTTCCCTCAGCCCTCCAGTGTCTCAGCCTGTCTGTGGCACTTAGCACAGTTGATCCCTCTTCCTTCTGACACTTTCTTTAGCTGGCTTCCAGAATGTCACCACTCTTAACGCCACCAGCTGCAGCTTGCTCATCCCCTTTGCAGGATTGTTCTCACCTTTCCTTCCCTGTGAACAACCCCAGGCTCAGTCTTCATACTCTTCCTTCCCCATTTATACTGCTGCCCAGCGGATCTTCCTTTGTTTTTCCCTCTCATCTTCCTGAGGGTATGTATTATGAAAACAAGTTTTCCTCCCTATGCCCCTTTAATTCTTTTTCACATAGGCTGTTCAGTGTGTTTATTTCACTTTGGCTGCACTTTTCAGATGTCTAATTTTGTCCCTATTGGCTCATCGTCCCCTGGGGATATTGGCTCTTTCACCGGTAATGTGTACTTGGTGGGAGGGCCTAAAGCAAGCCCAGGACCAAATTGTGCCTCTCCTGGTGAGAGGAACTTATCTCCTAGAAGTACTTTGCCACTGCCCCCTCCCATCACCACCACCACCGCCCAAGTGGCCTGGCTCCTCAGGAAACCTTTCTGATCTCTGCCAGGCACTGCTTTTCTTCCAGTGCCCATCTTCCTGAGTTGCCATCCAACCTCAACAGATTGGGGGCTGACCTATACCTGCCTGGTCCCTGGCTTGCACCGGGCTGGCACTGTGGTATTTTGGTCTCTCCAGACTGGTGGCAAGTGGCACATAGAGTAGTGTGTGTAAGGAAAAGAAAAGACAACCAAAAAGCTTTTCCCAGGCTCCCAGGCCATCTGTGAGCCTTGGCATCACTTACTTTTCCACCCTGGACTGCTCTTCTCCACCAAACCAGGACCCAGCCAGTCTCCTTCTCTCCAGGATTTCCCATGTGTTAACTTTCTCTTTTTTCCCAGCAGTGTACAGAATTGGGGTTTAGAAAAAGAGGCTAGCAACGTGTTAGTGCATCAGCTTGTCGTCTGTGTAATCTCCATATGAAGATGAACAGTAAAACCGTTTCCACATTGGAAAATGAGTTCCATACAAATGAAGAAGCAATTTAAATATCTTAGAAAGGAAACTTTACTCAACAAACGTTTGGAGAGATTTAAATTCACATAATAAAAGTAAAACTAGAATAGTAGCTGCATAGATCTTTAGTGGAACAAAGTATCATACACACCCAGTACTGGTGATATGCAATGAAATGACACATTTTCATACACTACTAGTGGACATCTAAATTTGATTTAGTCCTTTTTGAAAGTATCCAGCTTATCTCTAGAGTCTTAAATTGTTTATTCCCTTGATTCTATAGTTCTGTTCCTGCAATTCTAACCTAGAGAAGCTTCAGTATGAGAAAAATCTCTAGGCACAAAGATATGCAGGAAATGTTATTTACAGTAATAATGACAGTGGCAACACATAGAAACAGCCTAACTGCAGTTGTTTTTTGTTTTTGTGTGTGTTCAGTTATGTTCGACAGTTTGCAACTCCATGGACTATAGCCCACCAGGCTCCTCTGTCCATGGAGTTTTCCAGCCAAGCATGCTGGAGTGGGTTGCCGTTTCCTACTGCAGGAGATCTTCCCAGCCCAGAGGTTGAATCCATGTCTCTCGTATCTTCTGTATTGGCAGATGGATTCTTTACCATTCATACCTCCTAATGGGAGGCTTTGAATCTATTAAAATGATCTATCTAAAGAATATATGAAAATGTGAAAAAAATTTTATGACATAACGTTAACCGAAAAACAAAGATAAAACAGTTTACATAGTATTAGTATTAAAAATTTTATGCATAGCAAAGAAACTAGACAGAAATTAATGGCAACATTAGTAGTGCTTGTGTTTGGGAATTTTATTTTCTCTCTTTATTTTTTATTAGCTCCAACGTCTTGGAGAAATTTTTAAGTTAAAAAGCTACAAAAACCTGTCTGGTTTTGGTTGATTCAAGATTTGGCGAAGAAAGGATAATGAAATGATCAAAGTTATTGGCATGCATATTTCATAAAAGATCAAATCTTTCCGATGTAAAAGAACTTATTAGAAAGGAAGAAACAGCAGAGGAGTAAGGAACTCTCCTTTATAGCTTAATACAACAGGTGCTTGAGAGCAAGAGCTGGGACGCGAGCTGCAGGTTCAAATCCAATTCTGCCTTCTCTTAGCTGTGTGACCTTGGACAAGTTACTTAATTTCTCTATGCTCCAGTTTCTGTATCTGCAGAATACAAATAACAAGAGCACCTTCCGCCTAGAGTTGTTAGGAGGATTGTGTTCATAGAGCTCCTGGCTCACAGGAAGGATTTTATATATATATACACACACACACATATACATATACACACACACACACACATATAAAGAGAAGACAACACTGATAGTAGATAATATTCATATATATATTTCCCAAAAGAACAAATCTTTCCAGTGTAAAAGAACTATATATCATTATCTACTATCATTGTTATCTTCTCTGTATCATCATCAAAGCTCATGATTCCAAAAATCTCGTGTTTAAAACCCAGGTGCATTACTCACTTGCTCTGGGCCCTTGAGAAGCTCACTTTACCTTTCAGTTTCTGTGTAAACTGGAGGTAATAAAGTCCCTGCTTCCTAGGGTAACAGTGAGAACCAGATGAAATCAAATTGGTCGTGTACTTAGCATGAGGCTCAGCCCACAGTGAGTGAGCAGAGCAGAGGTATTGGGAGGTATGGAGGGCTGATACCAAGGTGGTAGAGTTTGTTTCCCTTCAGGTCTGTTTTAAACCCTCAGGAAGTATGGAGGCACATAATGAGTGGGTAACAGTGAGGGCTTTGCTGTCCCCTTTGACAGTGAGGAAGTTGAGGGTCAGTGATGATCATGATGGTTTATAGGTTTATACTGCTTTACAGTTTTCAGAGCTCTCTACATGTATGTTGACTCCCTGATAAAACAGTTCACCTGCCCTGGTTAACAGAAGACCTGCACTCATTGCTGCTATTTGCAGACTTCCTAGCCATTCCCCCATGTCTGTGCTGGACTTCAGCGACTGACTGTGTCTGTCTTCCCTCCACTCTAGACCTAGCTGTTCTTGAACGCCTGGTTTTAGGCAGATGGCACAATTACTGTGCAGCTACCCTTCTTTGTCCTCATCTGACTCCACATGTGCAACCCATCCGAGTGCCCGCGTCTTGGATCCTGTTTCCCTGAGAACTGCCTCTCAATTCTTACACCGTTCTACCCTTCAGCCTGTACTGCATACTTAGTAATTTATAATTTTAACTGTAACTGGTGGGTTCAGTAATCAAATGTTTACCCAGTTTACAGTAGATAAAAACATTTATCTGTTTAAAAAAATTTTCTTTTCACTTTAATGCAAAGGACTGTAATGCTGGTAAACTTTATGGACTGCCCAGGAGAAAATCATAATATTTGGTGATTCATTTTATCAGAGAAATCCGAGGCAAGATCTTTTGCTTTTTTGAGTTAAAAATACCTATTTTCTAAAGAAGGGTTAAATATATGTTACTATTTTTGTAGTCAATCTGGATAACTAGAGGGTGATTTCTCTCACTTAACAGTTAAAGAGAGGAAAATGGTGATATTAACCAGTAAATTATAACATTAATTGTGTTTTTAAAAATTTATCAAACTTTTAAAGATTACGTATTAGCTCCATTTGTTAATATATTTTAATAATTCACTTTTTTCCTTCAGTTTATGGGACTTCCTTAATTGGAGGAAATACCTTTTTAATTAACTTTTATTCAAATACAGTGAAGATATAGAAAAGTATACCGATCCTAAGTACACGCGCGTTTTCACGAAGGGAACACACCTGTGTGTGAGAGTGAGAGTTGGGCGTCGCCAGCCTCCCAACGCCCACGTGGCCCCCTTTGGAAAAGGAATATTTTTGTGTGCTGTCATTCTTTGTTTCCTGTTTTCCAGTTTTTTAATACATTCATTCTTTTTCTCTTTTTCAATAAAATGTTTGTATTTTTAAAATAACACAGTTTTTACAAGTTAAGTTGTAGTGTAAGACTTACGACAAAGTACAACGATTTCCTGCTCCACTGCTCCCCCTCCTCAAGATACTTCTTGCCAAAGGGGAGAAACCCTTTAGAATTCTTTTGCTGTTCGCACATTTCCGTATTTCATAATAATAATAACTATATATGGCTATTTTTATTAACCCAGTTTTAGATATTATCAGTTGACCTCCTCTCATAGTAAATAAGGACTTAATTATCTTATACTGGCATTTCTATTACTTCCATTTCTTCCCAATATATTTACACGAAAAATTTTGATTACATCAATATTATATATTAACATTATATGTCTGTGCAAATTATATTCAAAATGGATGTTACATAATACTGTGATCGAGGAGTATTGTTTACTTTTTGTTTTTTAGTGGCATTAATGCTTGTGTTGGTTTTCACATGATTCTCTGTGAGCCTCTTGTCTAAAATGCTCACCTCTCCTGCCCTCCCTTTTCTGGCTTTAGCTCTGGATGCAGTCACTAACCGTCGGACTTGCCAATCCAGCAGTCTTCCGGGCCTGATCTTCTGTGGACGTGCTCTCCCTTTTACTCTCCTTCCCTGGTTTCCATGACATCACTTGCTGCCATCCTTCCTTAGTGCACAGATCTCCATTCATCTCTTCTCCTCTAGAACAGTGTTTTCCTTAAAGACTCCATCCTCGGTGTGATTCTTACCCCACACAGTCTCCGTAAGCAGTGTCTGCCAGGGCCACGTGTGACTGCTATCTGTTCCTCCATATGGAACTCGCTCCTCAGGCCCAGATCCAGCTATGTAAGCACTGACCATCAAACAGAGAGTATAAATAAAACAAATTTGGTATTGTCTTGCCTTCTCTTCAGGACCTCTCTCCTGATGGTATCTGCATGTGAATTGGGTAGAGGTGTGTTTGGTGTCTGCACCCTGACCCCAACAGAGGCAGTGTATCTCCTTGTCATTTTACACTTCCCTTTTTGCACCCACAAATACACACACACACACACTTTACCAACTTTTCCCCTCTCAAACACCAGCACTACAGCTCTCCATCTTAATTGGCAAGAAGAATAATAGATTTCTCTTCCCCCTTGGCTACTCATCATGGCTAAAATGAGTAGATAGGATGTTGGGCCAACTGTGAGAGCCCAGAAAAAGCAAAGAATTTTACTACTTTAGTATGCTTTACTTGTCCACCTTAGTAACTGTTTCACTAGACCATCTCTTTCGAAGTATGTTAATCCTTGAAATGTTTACAGAACAATTACTTGAAACAGGTAGTGCACGTTCATACCATTTATCCTGCATTGTGACTTTCAGGCTTAAAACCATGAGTGGGGCTGTAATAGCAATTTCATTACTTTCAGATTTAAAACTGTACTTGAATTATAATGTGAATTTATGGGCAGAGATAATTTACCTTGTCTGTCACAAAAGAAAAAAAAGCACAATTGAGTGTTCTCTCGTCCACTTGTATCCCTGGATGTAATTAGGACCATGAGTCTGAGCTCACATTCCTAACAGTGTTCACGGGCCAGAAGGGCCTTGATTCCTTGGCTGGATCTCACGTCTGGATCAGAACGCCCTGTGGAGAGACAGAGTAAGGTGTCGGTTGCATTTCTCTTAGCAGCTCTTTCTGAAAGAGGTGTGTGCGTGCAGTCTTTCTTTCAGGCATGAGTCGTTTATTGCGTCAGTACTGTGTGCCAGGCACGATGTTAGACATCAGGGACACGAGTTGGTGAATGTGGTCCTCTCCTTGAGGTTCAGAGTAAGAATAAAGACGTGGCACCCTGTCTCTTGGAACCTTGCCACTCAGAAGAGTGTGTGATCTGTGGACCGTCAGCATAAGCTCCACCTGGGAGCGCGCTAGAAATTCAGACTCTCAATCTGGGATGGAGCGGCATCTCATCCAGGATTCTGCACTTACAGCAGGCTCCCGGGTGAGGCCGCTGCTGTCAGTCCAGGGGCCACGCTGAGTAGCAAGGTCTGAGGGTCCTCTCCTTGAGCTGGTTCTTTAGGTAGATCCATGTGTCTTCGCTGGCCTCCTATCACAAGGGTGGGTCACTGAGGATGCACTTTGTGTGCCTCCAGGAGCCCTTGAGATACACAGCCCAGTATAGCTGTACCTTGTCATAGCAGTGTAACCTGCAGTGGGGCTCAACTTAGTGCATCTATCAGCATTCAGAGTATCTGAGGTAGAATGTGTAAAGACTAATGAAAACGAGATGGCCAAGAAGTTGCCAAATGGTGAGTGGAACTGGGGTAGTTGGAAGGAATCCTGCGTGCCTGAGGCAAATGCATTGATAGTTTATCATTCAACAGTGAGGAAGGGCCGGGACCACTTTAATTCTGAGCATTATTGCTGTGATCCGGGTGGAAAACAGTGAGGCCAACATAAAGGAGGAGAAGCTAGATTTAGGACTCAGGGATGGCATCACCGACTCAATGGACATGAGTTTGAGCAAGCTCCGGGAGTTGGTGATGGACAGGGAAGTTGGTAGGTATTGAGCCACACAGTCCGGGGGCTCTGTCTGGAAGGTGGTCGGGCTGGCGCTGCACCCACAGTATTGGGTAGATACTTGGTCATGGTGGGTTTGCAGCTCCGGTGTGGATCAGATCAATCGGAGAGGATCCTGAGAGTGAGGAGAGAGGCGTGCAGACCATAGGGCCCTGTGAAGCAAAGCCCTCCAAGGAGCCTGCAAAGGGGACACCAGGAGAGGTCAGATCACTGTCTGCGATCCCAGACAGTGGTTCCGGATGGGCTCATCTTGTTTTTCACTCTTTAAAAGTGGTGGAGTGGTATTCTTACAGGCCTGACGTGGTTTGTCACTGTCATCATCGTTGATGGTGTGGGTGGCCCTTTGTTTCTTTGTTATTGTTTGGTTGTTTCTAGCTTACCAGTTTCTTCTGTGCATTTTTTAAGGTCCTTACAATCCTGGTCAGGGCAGTGATGGATGGGATGGCCGATCGTAGTGGCGATGTTGCAACTGGCCTCAGAGGAAAGCTGCAGGAGTTATTTGGCAGAGTGACTTCAAGAGTGACGAATGATGGAGAAATCTGGAGGCTGTATGCCCAAGTGTATGGAAACGGGCAGAGTGACAAGCCTGACGAAAATGAAAAGGTGAGTCCTTCCCAGTCCTCTGGGGCTCTTACCTTTTATTTGAACACAAACAGGGTGAATCTGCTTTTTTGATGGCTGGAGGGAGAGTAGTAATTTGAAAGATAAGATTAATATGCTCATATTTTCACTTACGATGCAGAGTCTTTTAACATAAGCACCCTGAATTGTGGACAGGTTAGGATGTGTAAACATTCATCTTTTTTCTTTCCATGAGTTTTTATTAAATAATTGTTCTCTGTTTCCCAAAAAGGGTCTCTTTAACCTGCTTTCCTTGCAAGCCGTGAACAGCTGGTTCTTGTTATTTACTCCACACCCCCTTCTGCAGGCTCCTTGCTGAAGACTAAGGTAGAGGGTACAAGGACAAAGGAGTGTTTAAATCTGAGGTTGGAGACTATGAAAAGGAGAAAGAAAAAGGAGCTCGATAAGACTATGGGAGAGGAGCTTTTAAAGTCTAAACATAAATGTTATGCAAAGATTGCCCTGCCCCTTTCTTGCAAGTGCAGTGGAACACAGTTGCATTCAAGTTATGCTTTCAGCTTCTTATCTTAGAATATAAAAGGGGCCTCCAGAGTTTCTAGGGTTGGAATACTAAATGTTTTGTGTTCTTTTCAAAACATCCACAACAAATCAAATGTATAAGTTTGGAATTTGCCACAGTACAGCTAATCTGTGGGATTCTTAGCCATTCTCTCCCCCGCTTCAGTCTACCCAGCTGGCTTCCAGCAAAGCCTTGTCAGCCTGGAGAATACATACTCACATGCATGTGTGCACACACTCCTGCTTTCTGTCCTTCCATTCTTCTTGAATTCTGTTGTCTCTTGCAGCATTAAGGATACTCTGAATTCTCTGATCTGTGATTTCTCCCTCAAGGGTGGGGAGGTTGTAAAAGAAATTTGTTTTAAGCATCTGTATCATTACTCACCTGCCAGTAATCCCTCAGTTTTCACCAAGTTCACACCTCGTTTTCTAAACTGGTCTCTTAAAGCTGATGTTTACAGATGCCAGGAAAATGTGTATACTTCTTATAGATTTGCAAACCCTGCCTTTTAATTTTTGGAGGGAAGTGTCTCCATTCAGACATGCCCATTTGATTTAACTGCTCGTTGCTGTTGGATGTGCATCTGTATCCCTTCTTTGATGAGAATAATGCAGAGACTGTGCTTCATAACGCAGAGGCTGGCTTTTCAGCTGGAATTAGTTCCATATGACTTCCAGGAAGCAGAGTTTGAAATGTGAATTCTGCTTGTTCTGAATGCTGTTCTTTTTCTTTCCTCAGGCGTTCCAGTATCTCTCTAAGGCATACAAGTGTGACACACAGTCCAGTTGTTGGGAGAAAAATATTACGTCATTTAAGGAAGTGGTTCAAAGAGCCTTAGGACTCGCACATGGTACTTGATGTAACGTTTGATATCCATGGTATATTTTAATGTATTTCTACTGATAGGAAAACATATTAGTCAAAAGTGAAATTCCATTTCAGATATTTCAGATAATTTCATTGTATTAGAATTTTTGTAGTTAATTCAGCAAACATTTATAGATTAACTATTATGCAGTAGGCACCCTTGGAGAAGGCAGTGGCACCCCACTCCAGTGCTCTTGCCTGGAGAATCCCAGGGACGGGGGAGCCTGGTGGGCTGCCATCTGTGGGGTCGCACAGAGTCAGACACGATTGAAGTGACTTTGCAGCAGCANTTAGAATTTTTGTAGTTAATTCAGCAAACATTTATAGATTAACTATTATGCAGTAGGCACCCTTGGAGAAGGCAGTGGCACCCCACTCCAGTGCTCTTGCCTGGAGAATCCCAGGGACGGGGGAGCCTGGTGGGCTGCCATCTGTGGGGTCGCACAGAGTCAGACACGATTGAAGTGACTTTGCAGCAGCAGCAGCAGTAGGCACCCTAAAACAATGAGAAAAAATAGGCTAGAGGCTTAAATAGGGTTTGAATAAGTGACAGATGGATAGGAAATACCTTTACAACTGTGTTTAATCTTCACACAGAAGTAACCTCCTGCATTGATGGTCTAGTAGTAAGAAAATCTGAACTCCTATTCTTCTTTTGTAAATGCAAATATTAAGAGTACATAGATTTCTGGAGTGCATAACAGTATATTTTAATGTGTGGTATTTGAGGGGAGAAATAACCTTACCTAGAATATTGTATGCCTATTGGGGAAAGATATTCCAGATAAAGGCTGCTTTTAATTATTTGCATTAATGAAAAGTATACCAGTTACAGGCAATAATGCACTTTTATATTTATGTTTGAACACAGGCATGTGATGCCCTGGGAATGCAATTCAAATAAAATAATGAAGCCACACTGTCAGGGACTGAATCACAAGGACTGTGAATCTGTCCTAAAGTCCCCCTGTAACTTCTGCAACTAATAGTTGCCGCAAATAGGGCACCAACAAGGGGCAATTATAAAGAGCAGACCTTTGGACTCAGGTGGCCCTGAGCTCCAGGACCAGCTCTACCACATGCTAACTCGGTGACTTGGGGTCACCATTACTTACCTTCTCTGACCCTTAGTTCCCTTGTCATGAAAATGGGGATAATACCAATGGTTGTTACGAAAAATAATTAAAAGCATATTGAAACACTTAACAGGATCTTACGCATGGTGTAAATGTTAATCCTGTACCTCCTCACCCCCACCCTGTTCTTTCTGTAGTAGAGGATCTGAGTTGGGTGATAAGGGACTCAAAACTAAAAAGGGAAAAATGAGTAAGAATAAAGCTTAACTTGGCCTTGAAAAAAGTCAAAGAATGTTTAAACAGTTTAGAAATGGGCTTAGTAGTTAATAATTCTACTTGTCATTGACAAAAAGATACAAATACCCAATTTCCTGGGCCACCCACCCCTTGACAGATAAGGTAGAAGTTAGACTCCGAGTAGCTGAAACTCAGTATAGAAGAGGTTCAGATACTTTCTGACGGACCAGTGGAAGGAGGGTCGAGGGTGGCTGGAATTTACAAAGCTTGTGCTGGCCTCAGGGTAGGGGGGCTCAGGTGGAGTTCATTCTTTAAAAGTTCAAAGGCCTTTGGCCTTTGTGGATACGGGACTACTTCTGGAGGAACCCTTGCTAAGGTATATTATCTACACAGTTATAGCAGGATGCTTTGAAGAACTTATCTGAGCTGTTTCAACTTGCCAACCCTAAACATTTCTGTGAACAACAGGTTCTGTATCAGTCAACATCAAGATATTTTCTGTAATCACTAAGTGGTAGTGTTAAACCTGTCAAATATAAATAGGCAGGTTAAAGAAGTACTCCAGGAAAAAAAAAAATCTTCATTTTGCATCTTAAAATTGACTTCAAACTATTTTTGGTACACTTTTTTCTCCTTCTGAGAAATACTTAGAGAAAAACAAGTGCCTTTTCTTTTACGTTTCCCTTTGACTTGAATGAATTATGTGTTCGTGCTCCTTATGGCATTTTAAGCATACCTGAGTGGATGCTTAGTGTTCGTTTCTAGTGATATTTTAGATTTATAAAGATAAATCTTAACCTTGTCTGTGTTGCTTTTGTGTAGCCATGCTCCATGGAAGAATAAGCTGAGTTTCTCTGTTATTTCTGTTCTCTTTTTTTTATCTTTCTCCCAATCACTGTGGTCCACCTCATCCAATTCTGGAAAAGGAAATACGACATTAAAAAAAAAAATCTCTATATGGTTTATTCCTTTTCGGGTTGCTATTGAAGCATAGACATGTGTTCCAGAAGGCGTGGTAAGGGTTTCCACATAGGGCTGGAGACCCTTCTGTAACGATGCTGTCATGGTGTACCCCTTGTTCTGTCTGGAGGCTGTTCATTTACAGTCTGTGTTGTTCTCTTTTCTGGGAAAGGGTGGGCAAAAGTTCATTCCTTCTTTGCCACCCAGGAACTTTGATGTAACGTTTGATATCCATGGTATATTTTAATGTATTTCTACTGATAGGAAAACATATTAGTCAAANGTACCCCTTGTTCTGTCTGGAGGCTGTTCATTTACAGTCTGTGTTGTTCTCTTTTCTGGGAAAGGGTGGGCAAAAGTTCATTCCTTCTTTGCCACCCAGGAACTTTGATGTAACGTTTGATATCCATGGTATATTTTAATGTATTTCTACTGATAGGAAAACATATTAGTCAAATGTCTCTTTGCTCTCTGTTTTGTTTTTCTCAAAATGACAAGGATTGAAAATAGAATCACAGCTGTTTTTGCTTGTCCCTAGGTACTAAACAACCCAAGTATCTCACTTATGGTAGTTATAACCTTCCTCTATTATGGGACACAGACATCATAATCCTCAATATCTCCAGGTTAACCTCTGCCCTTTAAAAATGAGTGTGACATTGTTGACTCCCATGCATCCTTTCAAAATCTAGTTATTATTTTGGAATAGGAATGCCAGACATAGCTCTCGTGCCATAGAAGGTATTAATGAATGACAAACCTATTTTACCAGGCACACACAACCTCTGCTAGTTTACATACAGGAAGAAATCTGTTGTCTATCCCTGTTCTAAGATACAGGGTACTGAGTAGACTTCAGTTGCTGCACTGTTTGCTGCTAAGGCGCTTCAGTCGTGTCCAACTCTGTGCGACCCCATAGACGGCAGCCCACCAGGCTCCCCCATCCCTGGGATTCTCCAGGCAAGAATACTGGAGTGGGTTGCCATTTCCTTCTCCAATGCATGCAAGTGAAAATTGAAAGTGAAGTCGCTCAGTCGTGTCCGACTCTCAGCGACCTCATGGACTGCAGCCTGCCAGGCTCCTCCATCCATGGGATTTTCCAGGCAAGAGTACCAGAGTGGGATGCCATTGCTACACTGTTTAGTGAAGTTTTAAAGTAGGTTCTGGTTATTGATCTGTTTGTAGGAACAGAAACAAGGAGTCAGTGTAGAAATCTGAAGCATTATATTTTTACAAAGCTCTTCAGTTGTTCTTAAAAAGCCTTAATAGCCAGGCCTTCTGCTAGAAAGGGTTATAGCCTCTGTTCATAATTCAAGTTTAGGGAAAAATGGGCTCCTCAGAATGCGGGAGGCAGAGTTGTTGGAATGAGTGACTGTCTTCTCCCCCGCTGGGTGCTAATGGTTACCAGGCGTGGCTCAGCAACCGGAGAGCCTGGCCATGTTCTCCTGGTCAGGAGCCCAATGCAGGCACCTGGGTTGTTGACATCACTTCTTCCAGAGTGGTGATACAAGCCCCAGGTGTGGAAATACAGTGAGAACTGAGCTAGGAGTATCTGGCATGTCCCTTCCCTGGGCTGGTGTCACAGGCAGTTGTGAGTCCCCACCAGGGACACAGTGCTTTGGGAAGCCATGTTAAGATGAGCTGCATCTGGTTTTGTCCTCTGTGGGCATCTTGTCTCTGCCTAATTCCAATAATCTGTGCTTCTGTGCTTTTTAGAGTCTATTCCCAACAGTCTGTAACTCAACCAGAAAACACTCATTTTCCTCAAAAGTCTCCTTTGAGCAATAAATTATCCTTTTTAAGGGATAAAAGGGAAAATATGCACATAACTTATTTTCTTTTTACTGAAATAAAGACTTTCCATGTAGAAGCATTTCTAAAGTCTGTTACTATAAAATGCTAGTGAAATAATTGGATTTTGTGCCTTTAAATTGTCATCATTATCAGTTTTTAATGGATGTTTTCCGTGTATTTATCTTCCAGTGGCTATTAAATGCAGTAAAAACAAATCAAGTCCCCAGGAGGCTATACAACTGCTGTCTTCAGTTCGACTCAATTTACAGGGCTTATTATCTAAAGCAAAGGTGAGAGTGAAATGTGAAGTATTTAGAATTATCATAGGGAAAAAAAAGTTTTTTATGTCAGCCAGCTGCTCTTCAGTTTTCTTTACATGAGGGATGACTTTAGGCCCATGTTTTATTTTATTTTTAAATTTTGTTTATTTTTGGCTGTGCTGGGTCTTCGTTACTTTGCACGGGCTTTCTCTGCTTGCAGCGAGTGCGGGCTGTTCTTTGTTGTGGCGTGCCGGCTTCTCGTTACAGCGTCTTCCCTTTGTGGAGCATGGATTCTAGGTGCGCAGGCCTCACTGGTGTCAGGCTCTAGAGCACAAGCTCCGTGGTGGTACACAAGCTTTGTTGTCCTGAGGCACGTGGAATTTTCCCAGAGCAGGGATTGAACCTGTGTCCTGCGTAATAGCATGAGGATTCTTATCCACTGTACCTCTGGAGGAGTCCCTCCCGTTATATTTTAGACATTAGCCCCCAGGTGGTTGTGCTGGTGAGGAGATCATTGACCTACTGACTAAACCACCCTACTCACGGGTAACTTAGGAATCTTTGAGATTAATATTTATAATCCCGCTCTTGATGCTTTCCTTAAATAACAGTGCTCTTCTACTTACATCACTTTTTCCCCAAATGTGGCATAAATACCACTAGCAGCACTTGGGTAGATGTTGTTAATATATGTTTATTTCAGTGCATATTAGAAAAAGTATAAGTAGCAGTCAAATCTATAATTTCATGATTTTATTGCTTATTTTCTATTTATAGTAGTGTTCTAATGTTTTCCTTAAAAAATACTTTTATTTAAATAAAATTTATTTAGAAACAGATATTAAGTAGGTGATGTATGGATCTGACAAAAATGTTAAGGTAGATGTCAAACTTAGGTTTGACAACTAAAACATACGCTGTCAGTTTACAAATACCACCCTGTGAACCGGTGCTAGGAGGGGGACAGCTGAGTCATGAGGGAGCTCTTGAGGAGATTGGACTCCACATCTCTACCTGTGACAGATCAGGTCTGGGACAGAGCCTGGGAAATCTGTATTCAGTTTCCCAGGTAGTTCTAACATGTAAACTAGGTTTGGAGTATACCCCTGGGAACAAAATTTGAAGTAATATAACTTCTAGTACAAATTAGCACTTTCTTTTCTAACCTTTATTTGCCTTCCCTTTTTAATCTTGGGTTGCAGCTAATTTTAACTCACTTCTGAGAGCCAAATTCATGGCATGTGAAGGTCACTTTTGGACACAGGTAAAGACCTTTCCAGAGGGTGCATTTTTATTAATTGCTTGATCTTTTCAGATCAGAGCAGCATTTTTGCCTCTGTAGATTATTAACTCATTTGCTATCTTAATGAGTGTGCCCGCTGGAACCAGGTTTTTATAATCTGGGAGAACTGTATTTTCTCCCAGCTTGACAGCACAGCTTCAGATTATGTGTCTCTCAGAAAGCTGCAGGAGCTCTCTTAAAGAAGGTCAAGGTAGCAAACTTTTTTCGTGACTCTTATTCCCAAATTAGGAGCTCAGTTTCCTAGTTTCGGTGAGGTCATCAACTTACCCATGATTGCTTATTTCTCCAGGATGTACTCCACAAATTTCTCTGTGCAAAGCTTATATTAATTTTACATAAACCTACACTTATATATGACTTCAGTAGTCTTTTTGTAATGTAATTTTACTTATTTACTTTTGGCTGCACTGGGTCTTCGTTGATGCACACGCTTTCCTCTGGTTGCAGTGAGTAGGGGGCCACTGTCCAGTTGCGCTGCTCAAGTGGCTCACTGCAGTGCCTTTTCTTGTTGCGAAGCATGGGCTCCAGGGCACGTGGGCTTGCATAGTTGTGGTAGCCAGGCTCTAGAGCAGGCTCAGTAGCTGCAGTGCACCGGCTTACTTGCTCTGCAGCATGTGGGGTCCTCCTGGACGAGGGATGGAACCCGTGTCTCCTGCATTGGCAGGCAGATTCTTTACCCCTGCGCCACCAGGGAAGCCTGACTTAAACAGTCTTGTCTGTACTGTCCAATCCATTCATATTGTGGAATTCCAGACATTGAAAATGAGGCCTTAGAACATCATCTGTGTATAGATTTTGTTCTCATTAGATCTCAACTGGATTATCCAAAAATGGGAAAAATTGCTTCCCAACACCTCCTTTGAAAGCACCTTTTTGCATATAATATTTGGGAGCCCCTGATTTTGTAGTAAATCATTTTTACTTTTCTGCTTTATAACAAATTGGATTTGCTAAAAAGAATTGCCTTCCAAAAGAACACTTTTCCAGACTGACTGAGGATAACTGTGTTAAGTAATAGGCTCAGTTCGCACGAATCTCTGGTCCTTTCCTGCCAGGCCTGGCATGTCATGGAAATAAACTCCTAGATAGAACCTAGAAACTCACCTAAAGTCATCCAGTTCTTGTTCGGCCAGGACAGGGTAATTCCTCAACCCTCAGCACCCCATCCTTGTACAGATTTGCTGCCAGGGCGGTGGGGGTGGGGGGTGGGTGGCATGAGGGCAGTTGGTGANTGTCATGGAAATAAACTCCTAGATAGAACCTAGAAACTCACCTAAAGTCATCCAGTTCTTGTTCGGCCAGGACAGGGTAATTCCTCAACCCTCAGCACCCCATCCTTGTACAGATTTGCTGCCAGGGCGGTGGGGGTGGGGGGTGGGTGGCATGAGGGCAGTTGGTGAGAATGCCAGAGAGCCTGGAGACCGAGCAGATATAGCACTTAGGCTCCATGGGACCCTCAGCAAATTTTTCTTTTCTGCCTAAGCCTCAGTTTCTCTCTGCTTCCTCCTTACTTGATAGGGAAGTGAGGCAGATTTGTGATGATTTACAAGCGCTGTAATTCTTAGTAAAAATAAATATGCCAGGTGAGTCCAAGTTACTTTGCTCAGAGGTGTTTTTTCTACTGATCATATCACAGCGGTTGGTATGTCAGTCTGTTGTGAAATGCTGTGTAAGACGTGACTACACAGTTATGTGGCAAAGCTTTACAAAACAGCTCTGTGCTCCGTAAATCACTGTGGGAAACTCTAAGCTTATCATGGTGATGACGCCTTCACTCAGAACATCTTCAGGATTCCCTTTTTAGAATAGCTGTCAGAATTATTGCTGTCATCTGTGGTGGTGGTGGTGGCAAATAGTCATATTTTAATGATGTTTAATTTTAAGGAACAAATAACCTTAAGCGTGATGAAAAAGATAGATGGTAAGCTGAGTAAATTATATTTTAATGATAAGTTTAATTTTAAGTAAACAACCTCAAGTGTGATGAAAAAGATAGATGGTAAGCTGAGTAAATTACATTTCTGATTAAAACACACACACACACACAATGTGGTCATAAAATCCTGAAGCTCGTTTTCCTGGGTACCTGTACTGATCAGCAGGCAGTTCCTAGAAAGGCATTCCAGAAGGTGCCAGCCATGGTGGTGTTACTGAAGGATGTTGCGGTATTCCCCCACCCCAAAGCAACTGCTTTTACAGAAGGAGCTCACTTTTGTCTTAATGTGCTAGACTTTTTTGTTTTTACCCAGTCTTGATGATTGTTGTGGCCTCTGAGTCCTAAGCCATAATTAATTTTCAAATAGCGTAAAGAGTATGATTTATATGAACTTGAATATAAAATGTATTTGTTTTGCTTGTATACACAATGAATAGATTTGTTTTGCTTAGATAAATGATGTCTATTTATCCAAAGACCATCTTATGACATTGAAATGAATAATACAATCAGTACTCAAGATAACCATTTCCAAGAGGAGAACCCATTTGAATTTACAAGTTGAAGCATGTTGTTTGATTCATCCATTGTTGCAGCTTATTCATTTCCAGGATGGTGACTGGAACAAACACGACTATTGCTGCTATAATGTTGTGTTTTTATTATACAAAGGGAATCTCAGTTCTGTACTCTGTGTCTGTGTTTCTTTAAAGAGATGATCGTTTTGATATCTCTGCTCTGCTCTTTGTTCTGCAGCAACTTTTTACAGACGCGGCAAGTGGAGAAATTGTCAGGGAGCTAGCTGATGAAATGGCAGCTGTGGACACCTTAGTGACCGAGCTTCAAGACCTGAGCAACCAGTTTCGAAATCGGTATTAACCATCCTGGGGGCAGCTTCTGGGAAAGGTGTTGCACTTTCTAGAATTTCTTTTATGTCTGTGTATCTGAAACTCAAGATAGTGATTTTTTAAATAAATTTTTCTTGCATGGCTAACATCCTTGCTTTTGTGATTTTTTCCAAATGCTTGAACTTTGTGAAATACATTAAATAAAAAAAAATGTTCCTTTCCTTTCTTTAGGCTTAATTACCATTGAATTCACTATTTTTATTATTCTTGAGGTATTTCAGCACAAAGAGAGGGGAAAATGTAGTTTTCTTTTTAGCATGGAGTTTATTCTCTCTCAGCCTAAAATGAATTAGATCATTCTCTGGAAAAAGTCTAAACAGGGGGAAAAAATCACACACTGCAAGTTTGTGGAATCCTTAGATTGGCTGGTATATTATCCAAAAGTGATAAAAGAGTACATTCGATGATGGAAACCTTTACACTTCTTGAGATTTTGTATTTGGGTCAGAAAGATACAGACTTGGCTAAATTAGGAATATGGGTATGTTTAACTTCTAAATCAGGAAAATGAGAGAAAAAAAATGACATAACTCAAATCTTGACTCAACCATTAGCCACTAGTAACCAGACTGACCCTCCTCATTGTGCATACTGCCAGCCTTAAAGATGGTTATTTAATAAGGTTATGATGAGTGAAGACAGCTATAAATGGTGCCATATTACAAAAATGCCAAAGTAAAATGTTTTTATAGTAATGTCTATGGAAACAAATATTGAAGGCAGCAGCTGAATTTAATAATCTTACTTCAAAAGTCATAGTAAGGAATTTGTAGTCCTGGCTTTGGTTGCTGAATGTTCGGTCCTATGCATAAGTCATTGACCCTTGCTATTTTCCATGTTCTTATTTATAAAATGTGGATAATTTCTATTCCTTACTGCTTTGTGACTTTCTGCTGCCTTTGGAAATTTAAAAATACAGAATATAAGTATTCTGAACGTTAAAAAACTTTAAGAAACTTTCATCAGTGAATTTTGGTTATAAATGCTTAGCAGTGCTTCTTTTCCTTAACCACATGCTTCTCTTTTCTAGTATCATATTGGCCTTAAAAACAAAACTGTTGATATATGTCTCAAAGCAGTTTCTCTTACAGGAGACACAGTAACTATGAAAAAGAACAATAAAATGATGCAGTAGCATGGGTTAAAGTTAAATGTCCACTTGTACCTTTTATGGAAGCCCATTGAGGATTAAGTGGATAGATGGATGGTTGGATAGAAGGAATGAGACTTTAAAAACCTCTTTATTTGTGTCTAGCTATGAGTCCCAGTAGAAGACTAGTACTGAAAAGGGTAAAGATTTTAGGAATTAAGTAGAAGAGTGAAGAGGATTTCCAAATTTTGGGTTCTGTTTGCTTTCTTTGGGTTCAAGGTAGAATGGCGCTGGTAAATGTGAATTGTCACTAACCAAGTCGCTAAAGGATTGTTCCCTTCCAGTCTGTTCTCAGATGCTATAGTGGACCAAAATCTCCAGAAGCTGCCCTGCACCTCTTTTTTCCTGGATTGGTTTCACAAAAGAGCTATTAGGTACCTTCTTTTAAAGCTACAAACCTATTAGTGGTTTAGTAATCTTACTAGGTGAGTGAATGTTAAGTGAATGTTTAACATAGTTAAAGAAAATGCTGTGGTGTTGGGTGGGTGACTGTGGTAAAGTAGGAAAAGCTTGGGTTTTAGCAAAACCTTGTCTCTACCACCTCCTAACACTTGATACTTAACACTCGGGTACTTGATTTTTCCACAAGTGTTGTGAATAGTACCTCCTGTCAAGTTCTTAATATCACTTAGAGCACTTTAACCTAGCTGCAGAGTCAGTAACACAGTATCTGTTTAAACAGCTATATTTCGTTTCCTATAGGGTCTTTGGTGCTCTGTATTGCTATGTTATGATTTAAATATTTGCTGTTTCCAAATGAAATCATAAATTTCAGCTTTGGTTTTTTAGTCTTAATACATATGTCTTCAGAATTAAACTTTTTTGTTTTGTCAAATAAATATATAATAGATATTATCCTCTGATCTTTATTGAATTCCCACAGTATGAATAATATTTATTGAGTTCCCACTCAAGTACTCTGAAGGTTTGTGATATCACCAGGAAACTAAAGGTCACAAACTCTAGAAAGAGAAATAGCTGGAATTCAAAGACTGCTAAATCCTGCATTCTCTTACCATGTTGAGGCCAGAAAAAGGCTCCAGTAGTCAGCTGATTTCAGTTTTCTCTTTCCAACAGTGCTACACCAGGAAGGTTTGCTTGTCATTGTTTATGAAGTTTTTCAAGGAGAGAAATTCTGTGAGTCTTAGTTAACGATTACCTATGGTCTATTAAGATTATTTAGGGTTATTTATTTGGTCTTTATTTTAATAAATCTTTTGTTAGCCTTTTTCCAAAAAGCATAATAAAGTGAAAAGTATGTTAGTGACTCAGTTGTGTCCAAGTCTTTGCAACCTCATAGACTGTAGCCCAACAGGCTCCTCCATCCATGGGATTCTCTTAGCAAGAATATCAGAGTGGTTGCCATTTCCTTCTCCAGAGGAGCTTCCCAACCCAGGGATTGATCCTGGGTCTCCTGTATTGCAGGCAGATTCTTTACTAGATTCTGAGCCATGAGAGAAGCATAGTAAATGGGGACCCTAATTGCAGAAGAGTTAAATAAACCCCAATAGAATAGGAGATCTCTTCTTTACACCCAAACCCAAAACTCAGGAAGCTTGGAGAGTTGGTATGTCTAGGTTGTAGAGCCACGGGGTGTGTGATGAGGGATGGGGCATAGAGTAGTAGATTCGGAACTACAGAATCCCAGAGTGGACTTTGAGGTTCCCATGTGGAGGTGGAGAGCTTTGCCTTGCATCAAGTGGAGCCTCAGTACAGTAATGAAGACCCCAAACATCAAAAGCTTGCTTTGATTTATTTGTGTATCAAGGATCTTCTTTTCATGCTGTACTTGTTTCTGTTGACATCTGTAGCAGAAATGTAAAGAAGAAATGGAATGTGTAGTAAATCTACCTACTTTGCGGACTACATTCAAACATTGTGACATAAAGAAGTTTGGCTAGTTTGGGCTATTGGTGACCATTTATCCAAATTATAATAAGTCTCCTAGGTTAAAACCCTAGATGAGTCTCGTGAAAAGTATTCTTTTGTTTTTTCCCACTTCTGTTTGTATAACATCCCCATTCGTCTAAATTGCCGGGGAAGGCAATGGCACCCCACCCCAGTACTCTTGCCTGGAAAATCCAATGGACGGAGTAGCCTGGTGGGCTGCAGTCCATGGGATCGCTAACAGTCAGACAGACTGAGCGACTTCACTTTCACTTTTCTCTTTCATGCATTGGAGAAGGAAATGGCAACCCACTCCAGTATTCTTGCCTGGAGAATCCCAGGGATGGGGGAGCCTTGTGGGATGCTGTCTTTGGGGTCACACAGAGTCAGACACGACTGAAGTGACTTAGCAGCAGCAGCAGCATCTAAATTGCTGTTTAGATAAGGTAACTCTGCTTTACTGGCCAAGAGTGAGGAATAAAACCTGCTAAGTGGATGCAGCATACTTCATTTCTGCCTGTTCATTCAACGGGCTCTATAGTGAAATGGCAAAGAGCCTTTATTCAGACGGTGGGCGCCATGCTGTGGTGGTACAGATGGATTTTTCACAACATGCAGAAGTGCTTATAAATAGATAGGTTTCAATCAACAGGCAGCTTATTCAGGCATGTGTTCAAATATAGTAGCTGCATTCATTAGATAGACATTTCCACTAATCCCAAGACTATGCCAATAAAAGAGTAATCCCTTATGGGGTAAAGGTAGTGCTGGCTTGCTTTTAACTCTTAGTGAGTCTTTCACAGACCAAGGCCTAATAATAATTGTAGCTACACTAGGTTTTCAACAAGTGGACTATAAGAGCTGAGCTTATCTTGAAATTTTTTCGTTTCCTTTTTTATATTGCAGTAGCTCAGTGGACAAAGAGGTACTTTTTACTCAGGATATGCAGCTCACAGCAAAGCCAATTTAGAAACCAATTGTGTGTGTGTGTTCTTGTTACTTTATTATAAAGCTCCTTCTCTTCCACCCTGGTCAATAAAGTGGTTGATAAAGAGTTCGTTTGAGCAAATCTTATTTTTCCCTTGACTTTAGGATAAATAACAAGTTTATGTCAATTTTGAGAAGATTTGTAAACTTTTAGAGTGGTTAGACTTTATATGCGGACCTTTTTGCATTTGGCCTTGTCCAACAAGGTCTTCACTCCTCCCACACCATTCAGAGCTAGATGTAATTAGTTCACTTTGTACAACATTCAAATTTTTCCCTTGCCAGTGATGTCAGATCTGCTTTCCTGTCTATTATTCTGACTTCTTATAAACTGCAGTGACCTGTGAGTCAACCACACCATCTCTTGGCCCTATGCCAATATTGTATCTATGAAGAGGGACCCCTGCCAAGGACTGTGAAGGGGAAAGCTGAGATTATGAAAGTGGTCCTCTGAACAGTAAGTATCAGCCTTTTTTGAATCTTTTTGTGGTGGTGTTGCCAGAAAGGGGTGAGAGGAGGTAATGCCATGCATTGCTAGCTTTTTCCAGACTGAGGGTGCAAATGAATGTGAGCATCTATAGGCATATAGACATTATTACACAATGCTGCTCAGAGAGAATCTTGAAGTCTATTACTGTGGGACTTGAGGAAAGCCTTGGCCTCTCTGTAGCCTGTCAGGGATCCATATGACAGAGATGTTATTGCAAGATAAGTTGAGAAGATGCATATAGAAGTGCTTTGAAAGTAAAAAAAATAATAATATACAAATAAGAGTGTCTTAGAAACCACTTGGTAATAAGCATTGATATAACCTTTTCTGGTCTCCAGTTTGGAGCTTAATGACGTTTAGTGCTGCGGGACCGTGATGTGAAAGTGTCGTCGATTCTCAGCAATTTTCATTGCAAACTTTCCACATTTCTGGGCTGCAAGTACAAATAGGGGAAGGGAAGAAGGAAAGACGGGTAGGCTTTTATGAAATGAAAGAGAAACAAAATTAAGTTCTTATCATTGGGATTTCTTGGTTTGGTGCTAGGAAAAGGAAAGAGAAGTAGTGACAAGGGAGAATAAGTAGGCAGACAAGGTGGAGAAGAGGAAAAAATGATGAAATGGGGAATTGACTCCCTAGGATGAACTTGGGGTGAAAAGACCTAGATTTAAGTCCCAACTTCACCTGCTTCCCAGTTGAGACCATAGCTGAGCGTCTGAACCTCTTTGGGCCTCTGTTATATTCTCAGCCATAAAATGTGAACAGCCTACAGACCAGACAGAATTGCTGTAGGGGTCACATCAGTTGATGTGCGCACAATGTTTTGTGAGCAACTGAGCACAATTAGTTCTTGTTAGAGTCAAGAGAAAGGGGCATTGTGGATGGTCTTTCGAGTCCCAGGGACTGGTGGAGTCCCTGGGTGGGGCGTCCAGCAACTTGGCTCCAGTTTCCATAATCCCTTGGGGTCATGATTTGGAGCTTGAGAAATAATGCTGCAGAATTTTTTTCTGTCTTCTGTGTGCCCTTCATCACTATTTACTGCAATCAGTTGGGTCTATGTGATGTCTGGTGCCAGGGTTGATCAAAACTGTCTTGGTATTTTTACAGCCATCTGGCCAGAAAACCTGTTTATGCCCCCACGGTTCTTTTTCACAAAAAAATATGTATCAGCAGCAGGACTAGAGCTGATAGTGTTTCACATGCTCAATGGTTCCCCCAACTGGCTTCCTAACCAGTAGAAACAAGGTTATCTATTTGGTGGGGGGGCGGTTGGGAGTAGGCACGCCTGATGTTGACCTCCCCCCCTTTAATAAGTTAAACACATGTTCCTTCCATGTTCTCTGTCCAGAAATTAACAAAGACAAATAAACTAGAAGAAAAAAATCACCCCAAATCCCACCCCTGTAGGAGATAACCATATTAACATTTTCCTCCATATTCTTCTAGACTATTTCCTATATGACCATGCACATATACATCTGAGAGACAGGAAGAAATAGGCTTTTTAAAAAATATAATTAAGCTTTATAATTAAGTACATGGAAGTAGGCCTGCCTTTGACATGGTGAAGCTTCAAGCCAAAGTATAAATGGAGGCCCACATATCATGTATCTAAATTATTTAAAAGTTATAAATCAAGCTAAGAAACAGTTAAATAAAATTTGTTTTGTCTTTTGATCTTAACAGATATTCCTTCATACTGATTTGAGAGGACACAAAGTTTTATTCATTATTAAAATTTTTTGTTGAATGACAGGTTATTTAAATTCTGTAGTCCTTTACAGTTCTCAGATGTTTCAGACACGTGATTTCATGTGGTCCCATAGTAACCCTCTGCCCCCTACCTGCGTATCGCCCCTCTCCACTTCACTCTTCCTGCTGGTAACCACTAGTTTGTTTTCTGTATCTGTGAGTCTGCTTCTTCTTTGTTTTATTCACTAATTTGTTTTATTTTTTAGATTCCACATGAGTGGATATTATACAATATTTGTCTTTCTCTGTCTAACTTATTTCACTTAGTATAATCCCCTCCAAATCCATTCATGTTGCTACATATGGCAAGATTCCATTCCTTTTTATGGCTGAGTAGTATTCTTGCCTGGAGAATCCCAGGGACGGGGGAGCCTGGTGTGCTGCCATCTATGGGGTCGCACAGAGTCGGACACGACTGAAGCGAGTTAGCAGCAGCAGCAGCAGTATCCCATTGTATATGTATATATATACCGTTCTTTTTTATCCATTTATCTGCTGATGGACACATAGGTTGTTTCATTCCTTGGCTATTGTAAATAATGCTGCTATTGGGGGCAGGAGGAGAAGGGGACGACAGAGGATGAGATGGCTGGATGCCATCACCAACTCGATGGACATGGGTCTGGGTGGACTCCGGGAGATGGTGATGGACAGGGAGGCCTGGCGTGCTGCGATTCATGGGGTCACAAAGAGTTGGACACGACTGAGCGACTGAACTGAACTGATGAACATGATGGTGGTGGGTGAAATGTATCTTTTTGAATCAGTGGTTTATGTTTTTGTTTTTTTCAAGGTGTACCCAGGAGTGGAATTCCTGGGTCATATGGTAGCTCTATTTTCAGTTTTTTGAGGAACCTCCATACTATTTTCTACAATGGCTGTACCAATTTACATTTCCTCTAACAGTGTGCAAGGGTCCCCTCTTCACATTCTTGCCAACATTTGTAATTTGTGGTCTTTCTGATGATAGCCATTCTGACAGGTGTAAGTTGATATCTTGTTTTGATTTGCATTTCCCTGATGATTAGCAATGCTGAGCATTTTTCATGTGCTCAACATCTGATGAGCTACTGGCCATCTTCATGTCCTCTTTGGAAAAATGTCTATACAGATCTGCCTATTTTAAAAAAATTTTAATGTATAAACTGTTTATATACGTTGGATATTAACCCTTTATTGGTTATGTCATTTGCAAATATCTTCTCCCATTCAGTAAATTTTTTTTCCTTTGCAACCACTTTTAAGGTTAATTAGATCCCACTTGTTTGTTTTTGCTTTCATTTCCTTTGGTTTAGGAGATGAATTTTAAAAATTATTGCTGCGGTTTATGTCAAAGAGTGTTTTGCATATGTATTCCTCTAGTACTTTTATAATATTCGGCCTTCCATTTAGATCTTAAATGCATTGTAAGTTTATTTTTATATATAATGTTACAGAGAATGTTCTGATTTCATTCTTTTACATGTACCTGCCCAGTTTTCCCAGCACCACTTACTGAAGAGACTGTCTTTTCTTCATTGTATATTCTTGCCTCCTCTGTCATAGATTAATTGACCATAAGTATGTGGGTTTATTTCTGGGCTTTCTGTTCTCTTCCGTTGATCTATGTGTCCATTTTTGGTGCCAGTATTATACTGTTTTGATGACTATAGCTTTGTAATATAGTCTGAAGTCAGAGAGTGTGATTCCTCCAGCTCTGTTCTTCTTTCTCGATTGTTTTGGCTATATGGGGTATTTTATGCTTCCGTGGAATTATTAAAATGATTTGTTCTAGTTCTGTGAAAAATGCCACTGGTAATTTGATCGGGGTAGTATTGAATCTGTAAATTGCCTTAGGTAGCATAGTCATTTTAAGAATATTCTGTAAGAGCATTTTTAAAAATCGAAGACTAGTTGACTTACAATGTCACGGTATATTTTAACAGAATATTCAGAACCTCAGAATTCCAGGCCAGAAGGGGGTGGCACATGGGAGAGCTGGCCCTCCCTCAGTGCTCCCTGCTCTGCAAGGCCCTCATGTGCACAGGTGTGCTCACCCCAGCACAACTCTCAGGTCTGTCACAAGCACTTACAGTGCTACGCTTCAGAAGTTGTTGTTGTTCAGTTGCTAAGTTGTGTCTGACTCTTGGCAAGTGCCTGAACTACAGCATGCCAGGCTTCCCTTCACCATCTCCTGGAGCTTGCTCAAACTCATGTCCATTGAGTCAGTGATGCCATCCAACCATCTCATNTTACAGTGCTACGCTTCAGAAGTTGTTGTTGTTCAGTTGCTAAGTTGTGTCTGACTCTTGGCAAGTGCCTGAACTACAGCATGCCAGGCTTCCCTTCACCATCTCCTGGAGCTTGCTCAAACTCATGTCCATTGAGTCAGTGATGCCATCCAACCATCTCATCCTCTGTCATCCCCTTCTCTGTCTTCAGTCTTACCCAGCAAGGATCTTTTCCAGTGAGTCGGCTCTGTGCATCAGCTGGCAAAAGTATTGGAGCTTCAGCATCAGTTCTTCCAATGAGGGTTGATTTTCTTTAGGATTGATTGGTTTGATTGCCTTGCCATCCAAGGGACTCTCAAGAATCTTATCCAGCACCACAATTTGAAAGTATCAATTCTTTAGCACTCTGCCTTCCTCTTGGTCCACCTCTCACATCTGTACATGACTACTGGGAAAACCATAGCTTTGACTATACAGACCTTTGTCAGCAAAGTGATGTCTCTGCTTTTTAAAACACTACCTAGTTTTGTCATAGCTTTTCTTCCAAAGAGCAAGCGTCTTTTAATTTTGTGGCTGTAGTCACTGTGATAATTTTGGAGCTCAAGAAAATAAAATCTGACATCTTTTCCACTTTTCCCGCATCTGTTTGCCATGAAGTGATGGGGCTGGATGCCATTATCTTAGTTTTTTGAATGTTAAGTTTTCAACCAGCGTTTTCACCCTCCTCTTTCACCTNGGCTGTAGTCACTGTGATAATTTTGGAGCTCAAGAAAATAAAATCTGACATCTTTTCCACTTTTCCCGCATCTGTTTGCCATGAAGTGATGGGGCTGGATGCCATTATCTTAGTTTTTTGAATGTTAAGTTTTCAACCAGCGTTTTCACCCTCCTCTTTCACCTTCATCAAGAGGCTCTTTAGTTCTTCTTCACTTTCTGCCGTTAGAGTGGTATCATCTGCATATCTGAGGTTGTTGATATTTCTCCTTCAGTCTTGATTCCAGCTTGTGATTCATCCAACCCAGCATTTTGCATGTACTCTGTGTATAAGTTAAATAAGCAGGGTGACAATATACAGCCTTGATGTACTCCTTTCCCAATTTTGAACCAGTCTGCTGTTCCACGTCCAGTTCGAACTGTTGCTTCTTGACTTGGATACAGGTTTCTCGGGAGGCAGGTTAGGTGGTCTTATTCCCATCTCTTTAAGAATTTTCCACAGTTTGTTGTGATCTACACAGACCTAGGGGTGCACAGACCAGAGGCTGCTCTACCTTTAGGAATATGGGCCTGGACAAGAGGTCTGCACAGCCCCGTGATGCAGGCTTTGTGAGTTTGGGCAGGAGACTCTGGGATCTCAGGTATCTGAGCATGGCCTAGAAGTTGAGTAGTACAGGCTCTGGATGGGCATGTCTCCTTGGTCCCATGAGTGAGCGGCATTTGTAGGAGCAATGGAAGAGGGCCCATTAAAGTGAAAGGCCAGGGCACAGGCCCCTCTTGGCTGGTTTTAAGGGAGAGACTGATGGGGAAAATGGCGTCAGATGTAGGAGCTATTGGAAGGAACACTTATTCACACATCCTTAGTTTTCCTTAGAAGAAAGAGAATTTCTGTTTCACTTGCTTGGAAGGAAAAGAATAGGAGGAATAATTTAGTATCTCTGCACTCCACATTTATTTCAGTGCAGCAATGACTTAAGGAACTAGACAAGTTCAGCCCTCCTTTTGCCTCTCCTCCCTTCCCCCTTTTTACTTTTCTGCCAAAAGAGAGAGTGTATTCTCTTCCCACCCCTACTCTCAATGGAGACACAAAAAGTCAAGGCCCAGGCTTGTCTGAGAGATAGCACTCCTCTCCCTAAAGGTATGGTGAGAATGGATCTGGTCTGTAGTTTTAAAATCTTCTTGTCCAAGAGCTAAAATTCAAGAGAAATATCAGGAGGCCCAAATGTGATGACACATAGAAATAATAAAAAGTTGAGATTTTGATTTCCATCTGTCTGAGTCTAGCATCAGTCTCTCAATTAGTTTCAAAATCAGTTCATAGAGGGGAAGGGAGAAATATTAGAGTCAGAATTCTTGGATTCAAGCCCTAGCTGTGTTCAGTGAGTTGTCTAGGGTTTTTTTTAAAACCATGATGAATTTTTAACCAGGGCTGTGAATCAGAACCAACTAAAGAATTTTACAGAAAACAAAATTCCTAGATTCAAATCTTGGAGATTTAGATCCCCTAGGCCTGAGCAAATGTTGTTTTTGTTGTTGTTGTTTTTAAACCTCCAAAGGTGATTCTGATACCTGTATTTGGAAATTGCTGAACATAATTAATCTTTAGAAAATGAAAAGAATTCCTATATTGCTTTGTAACAGACTGATGATTAAGATTAATTGCACAGCACTGAATGGTAAAGGTCTTTCTCTGTATAAAATATTGTTACTTCTATTATGAATAATTATTTAGTATTACTAGTATCAATAATTACTGTTCTTGCCTGGAAAATCCCATGGACAGAGGGAGGAGCTTGGTAGGCTGCAGTCCATGGGGTTGCTAAGAGTCAGACACGACTGAGCGACTTCAGTTTCACTTTTCACTTTCATGCATTGGAGAAGGAAGTTGCAACCCACTCCAGTGTTCTTGCCTGCAGAATCCCAGAGATGGGGAAGCCTGGTAGGCAGCCATCTCTGGAGTCCCACAGAGTCGGACACAACTGAAGCGAGTTAGCAGCAGCAGCAGCAGCGTTATTCATTTCTATAACAGTAAACTACATTTGGAACAAAGTACAGTAAAATAAATATCAATGTCAATTGCTAACAGTCTCACTGATTAGACATCCAGTTCAGTCACTCAGTCGTGGCCAACTCTTTGCGACCCCATGGACTGCAGCACATCAGGCTTCCCTGTCTATCACCAACTCCGATAGTTTACCCAAATGCATGTCCATTGAGTCGGTGATGCCATCCTACCATCTCATCCTCTGTCGTCCCCTTCTCCTCCTGCCTTCAATCTTTCTCAGCATCAGGGTCTTTTCAAATGAGTCAGTTCTTTGCATCAGGTGGCCAAAGTATTGGAGTTTCAGCTTCAATATCAGTCCTTCCAATGAACACTGAGGACTGATCTCCTTTAGAATGGACTGGTTGGATCTCCTTGCAGTCCAAGGGACTCTCAAGAGTCTTCTCCAACACCACAATTCAAAAGCATCAATTATTTGGCTCTCAGTTCAGTTCAGTC
>SJYX01011459.1:5622-50699 GCA_006410675.1 Oreotragus oreotragus
GCTGAGTAATACTCCATTGTGTATATGTACCACAGCTTTCTTATCCATTCATCTGCTGATGGACATCTAGGTTGTTTCCATGTCCTGGCTATTATAAACAGTGCTGCGATGAACATTGGGGTACATGTGTCTCTTTCTATTCTGGTTTCCTCGGTGTGTATGCCCAGCAGTGGGATTGCTGGGTCATAAGGCAGTTCTATTTGCAATTTCGTAAGGAATCTCCACACTGTTCTCCATAGTGGCTGTACTAGTTTGCATTCCCACCAACAGTGTAAGAGGGTTCCCTTTTCTCCACACTGTCTCCAGCATTTATTGCTTGCAGACTTTAAAGAGTTTATATTTTTCCTTTTGAGAGTATAGTGGAAGGTTTTAATTTGAACCCGTGTATTTCTTCAGTGTTATAATTTCACCTAATAATAGCTGACACCTCCCTTTGAGTTTCTATTGCAGTTATTACAATGATGCCTGGTTTTAGTAATATTTTAGAAGGAACCAATATAGCTTTTTTAGGTATGAATCAAATTGAAAATTTCAGTATTATTTGAACTCTATTGTTAATGGTACCTTTGTGAATTCATGGTAAATCCAAGATGTATCGTTTCATTAGGAACAGAAACAGAAAGCTACTATGATGGGGATAATCTCAGGTGACAGAAGTTTCTCAAATTTAGTAATATTGAAAATGACATTTTCCTTTGACCTTTTAAGCTTAAAACTTCAAGATATCTGAGTATAAGAATATCAGTTCAATAATAATGAGAATCAAGAAAAAAAGGCATAATCAATTATTTAGATTAGCATTAGATGCATTGATCGTCAAGTAATTGCACTTTAACCAAAGCACATGGAAAGAAAAGGCATAGATATTTTTTTAAACACATCAAATGTAAATGTGTCTATTCTTTAATTACAGAAAAAAAATACTTTAAGTTTGGTTAGGTGTATTTCAAAAGTTTAATGTTTTGTGTTTAATTTCTTTCTAATATTTTGGTGCTCATATAGTTTTTTCCTTTTTGCTGTGTTGTTGAGTTGATACTAGTACTGGCAGTCTGGAAAGTTTCTTCAATTGTATGAATTAGAGGAATTAAGTAAGTTTTAAAAATTTTAAAAGTAGATCAAGAATATTGGTCAGAGAAATGACAAAAAACAAGAGACTCAGAATAAATTGAACAGTTGTTATTTTAGTGACCTTGGAGTTTCCTGTCACTAACTCAAGGGTCAGAGAAAATTTCTTTTATTCTGGACTCTGAGCATATGTTCATTTTGTTTTGTTGTGTTTCACTTTAGATTTGACCTCTCTCTGGAGGCCAATAGTCAAATTCCTACCTGCCTATTGAGCATCTCTCAATTACAATATACTTAATATGCTTTCCACAGAAATCTTCAGCTTTCTCCCAAATCTTTTCTCCTTTCTCTTGTCATTAATCTTATAAACCTTGTTTCTCCCAGCTGATCAGTTTTGAGTATTCCTTTTACCCAGTTCAATTTACATCATGAGTAGTCCCTGTGTTGCTACTTAGAAAATTGGGACAGAACAGTATTCATGATATAGAGTTGCATTTAATAAGAATGATTTTTTTTCAAAACCCAAAAGTAGTTTATGATGAAACAAAGAGAATTATCATTAAAATTACTTGGGACAATGGCTTAATAATAAATTTCTAGCACTGAAGAGGGCACTGAAGAACATTCAGAGAGATACAGCATGTGGGTATAAAAAATAATGACAATTTAATTATTATTGAAAGTAAAACTGCATAAAAAATGAGATAGAATACTTTATGATGTCAGTGTTCAGGATCTTGTGCCTATGTGACTGACATACAAATGTGGAACAGAAGGAAATGGTGAGCCTCAAAAAGTTTCCTTATGGAAACTATGAGGAAGATTTTCCCTAATTAATTTGTTGCACTCTTTGAAGGAATAAGGCAAACTCTCTAAAAAGTTTCAAGGGAGTGTCTGCTCTCTGCATTAAATTGGCACTGTGTACTAATTGAAAGCAGTTTGGATCAAACAAATATGAGTTTGATACAAAAAAAGATAGACTTGAGCATCAGTTCTGTTTTTATTACCTCTTTGACTTTAGGCAATTTACTCACCCTCTTTTATACATCCTCTCTAATCATGCTCATCTTCATTAGCAAATTGGCAATTATGATAAAAATCTATCTTAACAGATTTTTGTGAGGATTACACTGAAGAATGAATTTAAATTTTTAACATAATGACTAGTAAATACATAATGAAGATCATATACATTTATTAAACACAAATTTAGATAAAAGAGGATAGTGATTAATATCATACTTGATAAACACTTTCTTGTAGTATCAATTTTAAAGCAGAAACACATGCATAAAACAAGACATATAGATTTTATTATTTTTCTTTAACTTGTTTAAGGTCTCCATCACATGGGTGGAAAACAATAAGCAAAATCCAGAAAGCCTCAGTAATATAGAATATTGCTTATGTTTTGTGGCATGTCTGGAGATGCTTATACCTGCATGTAAGAACTATATCTTGGTCCTCATTCAATATCTTCATAGACTCTGCTAAGAACTGTAACTCTCTTACCTAAACTCAGAATAAACATAGTATTTTTCTTTAAATACCTTCAAAATTGTGTTCCATTTTCAGATATTCATGAGTTAGCCTATTTTTTTTTATTCCATACTAAGAAGTAGAGAAACTGCCCAAATACATCACCAGTCATCACTGGTGACCTGCTGCCTTTTTAGGATTTAGATCTAAGACATAGGTCTCCAGCTTTCTATTCAGTTCAGTTCAGTCAGTCGTGTCCGACTCTTTGCACCCCCATGAATTGAAGCACACCAGGTCTCCCTGTTCATCACCAACTCCTGGAGTTCACTCAAACTCACGTCCATCGAGTCGGTGATGCCATCTAGCCATCTCATCCTCTGTCGTCCCCTTCTCCTCCTGCCCCCAATCCCTCCCAGCATCAGAGTCTTTTCCAATGAGTCAGCTCTTTGCATGAGTTGACCAAAGTACTGGAGTTTCAGCTTTAGCACCATTCCTTCCAAAGAACTGGATCTGATCTCCTTTACAATGGACTGGTTGGATCTCCTTGAAGTCCAAGTGATTCTCAAGAGTCTTCTCCAACACCACAGTTCAAAAGCATCAATTCTTTGGCACTCACCTTTCTTCACAGTCCAACTCTCACATCCATACATGACCACTGGAAAAACCATAGCCTTGACTAGACAAGACCTTTGTTGGCAAAATAATGTCTCTGCTTTTGAAAATGCTATCTAGGTGGATCATAACTTTCCCTCCAAGGAGTAAGCAGCTTTTAATTTCATGCCTGCAATCACCATCTGCAGTGATTTTGGAGCCCAGAAAAATAAAGTCAGACATTGTGTATGCTGTTTCCCCATCTATTTCCCATGAAGTGATGGGACCAGATGCCATGATCTTCGTTTTCTGAATGTTGAGCTTTAAGTCAACTTTTTCACTCTCCTCTTTCACTTTCATCGAGAGGCTCTTTAGTTCCTCTTCACTTTCTGCCATAAGGGTGGTGTCGTCTGCATATCTGAGGTTATTGATATTTCTCCCGGCAATCTTGATTCCAGCTTGTGCTTCTTCCAACCCCACATTTCTCATGATGTACTCTGCATAGAGTAGTTAAATAATTTAAATAAGCAGGGTGACAATATACAGCCTTGACGTACTCCTTTTCCTATTTGGAACCAGTCTGTTGTTCCATGTTCAGTTCTAACTGTTGCTTCCTGACCTGCATATAGGTTTCTCAAGAGGTAGGTCAGATTGTCTGGTATTCCCATTTCTTGAAGAATTTTCCACAGTTTATTGTGATCCACACAGTCAAAGGCTTTGGCATAGTCAATAAAGCAGAAATAGATGTTTTCCTGGAACTGTCTTGCTTTTTCCATGATCCAGTGGATGTTGGCTATTTGAGCTCTGGTTCCAGTGCCTTTCCTAAAACCAGCTTGAACATCTGGAAGTTCATGGTTCCAGCTTTCTATTAGCTTTTCATAAAATAGGAGTCTCAGTAATACCTTGCCACACTGGAACTTTTTAGGAAGGGTGCTTCTCAGTGGTATATGGGGCTCAGACTCCTCTCTTCCCCTTAATCACTTAATTCATCTTTTCAAAACCTCTTCATTCCCTTAAAGTTTTCCCCATCACCCCAAAAGTAGTATTTTCTGGTATTTAGCAGAGGTTGTTGTCTTTTTCTATGCAACTTTTTATACACTCTTACTGCTTATCTAAAATCCAGAAACTGACTCTTTGTTCTGTTTCCTTGCATCAGTAGGCATGTAATTTCATGGCTAACAGAAGTGAAAGAGATACAAGAAACAAAACTGATGCATAAATAATAGAAAATAAACTTTTTAAGGTTGTGATACCTTTGACAAATATTTGTTACTTATTAAATGGTAAGAAATTCCTAGGCAGATGTTATTAACCATTGTCCATATTTTGGGTTTGTTTCTACATGACGATAGCATAACTCTTGTTACAGTTTCAGGATTATATTGGAGTTTGCATGCTAAGATTAGGAGTTAACCTTTTAATCATTAGTGGGACTCTAACTGAGTCCTGTGTCCATGTTTTCATCCCCTATTAGAAATAACTGTAAGATGGTTCAGAGTGGAATCTTGGGAAGAAATAGCTAAAAGTGTGTCAAATTGGCTCCTTACAGAAAACTTAAATAATTCACTTTTGGATTATTAGAATATAAAGGAAGAAGTCTTTGGAAGAGTTAGTAATAGATTTGCATTTCTAGAGTATTTTGAATGAGAGACACTGTGAAGAAGCAAAAGTACAGATTAAAATAGACAGGAAGGATATAACTTAAATATGCTAAGAAAAACATTGGTTTAAAGGTGGGAGACATTGAAAAGTCACCTGTGAAATGTATTCTTATGGATCCCAGGGACTTGGCATGCATGCTCAGCCACTCACCTGTGTTGGCTCCTTGAGACTGCATGAACTATAGCCCCTCAGGTTCTTCTATCCATAGAATTTTCCAGGCAAGAATACCAGAGTGGATTGCCATTTCCTACTCCAGGGAATCTTCCTGACCCAACGATCAAACATGCATCTCCTGCATTGTCATAAACAAATAAGCTCAAAAAAATCAACTTGACAACTACTCTTGGTCTTGGATAAATTATTTACTATCCTGTCTCCAACATTTCAATACAGTATAGTAAGGTACAATCACTCACAGATTGTAAAAGTATAAAATCTTAATATTCCTTTTCTACAGTTCTAGGTTTACAAACTCTTAAATTTGTTATTGTCTAAAGGTTAAATCTTAAAATGAAGAAATGAGTGCTTTCTAAACTGTTACTCAACTTGATAATGTATAAATGTTGTCTGTGTCAAAACATGTAGAGATATTTCCTGCTTGGCTCATAAAAATTTTTTCTTGAAGGTTAACTTGAAAACTTTTCTCTTTTTTTTTTTGATTTTTTTATTTTTGATTTTTTTAATATTATTTTTATTTTATTTTACTTTACAATACTGTATTGGTTTTTCCATACACTGACATGAATCTGCCACGGGTGTATATGCACTCCCAATCCTGAACCCCCCTCCCACCTCCCATCCCATATCATCTCTCTGGCTCATCCCCATGCAACAGCCCCAAGCATCCTGTATCCTGTATTGAACATAGACTGGCGCTTCATTTCTTACATGATAGTATACATGTTTCAATGCCATTCTCCCAAATCATCCCACCCTCTCCCTCTCCCTCAGAGTCCAAAAGTCTGTTCTATACATCTGTGTCTCTTTTGCTGTCTCGCATACAGGGTCATCATTACCATCTTTCTAAATTCCATATATATGTGTCAGTATACTGTATTGGTGTTTTTCTTTCTGGCTTACTTCACTCTGTATAATCGGTTCCAGTTTCATCCATCTCATTAGAACTGATTCAAATGTGTTCTTTTTAATGGCTGAGTAATACTCCATTGTGTATATGTACCACTGCTTTCTTATCCATTCATCTGCTGATGGACATCTAGGTTGTTTCCATGTCCTGGCTATTATAAACAGTGCTGCAATGAACATTGGGGTACATGTATCTCTTTAAATTCTGGTTTCCTCAGTGTGTATGCCCAGCAGTGGGATTGCTGGGTCATAAGGCAGTTCTATTTGCAATTTCGTAAGGAATCTCTGCACTCTTCTCCATAGTGGCTGTACTAGTTTGCATTCCCACCAACAGTGTAAGAGGGTTCCCTTTTCTCTACACCCTCTCCAGCATTGATTGCTTATAGACTTTTGGATCGCAGCCATTCTGACTGGTATGAAATGGTACCTCATTGTGGTTTTAATTTGAATTTCTCTGATAGTGAGTGATGTTGAGCATCTTTTCATGTGTTTGTTAGCCATCCATATGTCTTCTTTGGAAAAATGTCTATGGAAAATAATTAGAAAATCCTTTTAAAGACCCAGCAATCCCAATCCTGTGCATATACCCTGAGAAAACCACAATTCTGAAAGACACATGTACCCCAATGTTCACTGCAGCACTATTTACCATAGCCAAGACATGGAAGCAACCTAGATATCCATCGACAGGTGAATGGATTAAGAAGTTGTGGTACTTATATGAAATGTAATATTGTGGCGGTGTGGTTTAGTCTCTAAGTCGTGTCTGACTCTTGCAGCCCTGGGGACTGTAGCCTGCCAAGCTCCTCTGTCCATGGGATTCTCTAGGCAAGAATACTGGAGTGGGTTGCCATTTCCTTCACAGCCATAGAAGAAATGAACTTAAGTCAGTTGTAATGAAGTGGATGAATCTCACGTGTATTATACAGAATGAAGTAAGTCCAAAAAAAGAAAAACAAATATCATATAACACATGTATATGGAATCTTAAAAAAATGGTACTGATGAACTTATTTTTAAGGCAGCAATAGAGACACAGGCATAGAGAATAGAATTGTGGACACTGTGACATAGGGAATTCAACCTGGTGCTCTGTGACAACCTAGAGGGGTGGGATGGGGTGAGAGGTGGGAGAGAGGTTCAAGAGGGAGCAGACATATGTATATCTATGACTGTAGGTACATTCCAGTAGACATAGATTCTAGTATGACGTGTCATACATTCCAGTAGTCATGTATGGATGTGTATGGATGTGAGACGTATTGACGCTTTCTAACTGCGGTGCTGGCGAAGACTCTTGAGAGTTCCCTGGACAACAAGAAGATAAAAGTAGACAATCTTAAAGGAAATCAACCCTGAATATTCACTGGAAGGACTGATGCTGAAGCTGAAACTCCAATACTTTGGGCACATGATACGAAGAGCTGAATCATTAGGAAAGACCTTGTTGCTGGGAAAAATTGAGGACAAGAGGAGAAGAGAGCAAAANCTTAAAGGAAATCAACCCTGAATATTCACTGGAAGGACTGATGCTGAAGCTGAAACTCCAATACTTTGGGCACATGATACGAAGAGCTGAATCATTAGGAAAGACCTTGTTGCTGGGAAAAATTGAGGACAAGAGGAGAAGAGAGCAAAAGATGATGAGATAGTTGGATAGTATCACTGACTCAATGGACGTGAATTTGAGCAAACCCAGGAAGATAGTGATGGACAGAGAATCCTAGCATGCTGCAATTCATGGGGTTGCAAAGAATCACATATGACTGTGCAACTGAACAACAATGGCTGATTCATGTTGATATATGGCAGAAACCAACACAACATTGTAAAAAAAATTATCTGCCAATTGAAAATTAAAAAAAATTAATGAATTAACTTAAAGCCTAGAGCAGTCTCATAAATGCCATGGAATAATATAAATCTGCCATGTTTTTTCCTTAATCAAAAAGGATTTATAAATTAAGATGATGTGAAATTGAAAAGGAGTGAGTAGCAAAGAGGTGTGTCATTTTTCACTATTCTAAAGAGAGATGTATCAATGAAGGTAACTATAGACACCAGTAGACAAAAGACAATGCCTTAGGAAAGTAAAACATAAACAGTGGAAATACTTCCACTTCTTTTTGTTTGCCTCTGTGCAGGAGTTTAAAAGTCATGGAAAGGAGATTTGCTGGGAACAAGAGGCTCTAGTTTACTCTTACAGGTTTAAAGCTGATTTCACTGGGATTCTGATTAAATCATTGTTTGATCAGCTCTGATTAACCTGACTGTCCCACAAATGAAATGATTAAAAAATGGCTAAAGTTGAAATTATGATTAAATAAAACTACATATTTATTTTGAGTCCAAAATTATCTTGTTAGTGTAAAGAAGGAAATGTCTATTCAAAAGATCACTGGATTTTGCAGCAAGCATTTTGACTTAAAATTGAAATCTGCCAGTTGTTGGTGGCATAATTTTGGTTAAATTTTGTGTACCCCATGTCTCAAATTACTCATTTTTAAACTTAAGATATATATCTTATAGCATTGTCATGAATAATAAAATGATAACATACCTAAAATAGCTACTAGATTAGCTGGAACTCAGGAGTATAGGGCCTCTCTGGCAGCTCAGCAGGAAAGAATCCACTTGCAATGCAGGAGACAGACTGCGATGCAGGTCAGTGTGGGTTTGAACCTTGGGTCATGAAAGTCCCCTGAATAGGAAATTGCAACCCACTCTAGTATTCTTGCCTGGGAAATCCCATGGGCAGAGGAGCCTGGTCGGCTATAGAACACGTGGTCGCAAGAGTTGGGCACAACTTAGTGAATGAACCACCAAAAAGGGTATAATTTGAAACAATATAGAACAATGTGATTCCTGATAGCTCAGTTTGTAAAGAATCCTCTTGCAAGGCAGGAGACCCCACTTCAATCCCTGGGTCAGAAAAATCCCCTGGAGAAGGGATAGGCTACCCATTCAAGTATTCTTGGGCTTCCCTGGTGGCTCCACAGGTAAAGAAACTGCCTGCAATGTGGTGACCTGGGTTTGATACCTGGGTTTGGAAGATCTCATGGAGAAGGGAAAGGTGACCCACTCCAGTATTCTGGCTTGGAGAATTCCAAGGACTGTATAGTCCATGGGGTCACAAAGAGTCAGGCATGAGTGATTTTCGCTTTCAACTTTCAGAACAATGTAAAAGCAAGAAGTATCCCACCATTCTAACTGTTGAGCTATTACATATTTTTAAGGTGGAATTTATTACTTGGTAAACGTGAAAGGTGAAATTTGATCAAAAGACATAATTTTGTTTAAAATAAAAATTATACTTTGTTTTCAGGTTTTTTTTTTTTTTTAAAGATTTCTTGGGAATTTCTTGCACAAACATAGAAAATATATCACTGAATTTTATGATTTGATTCCCAAATATGCCCCCCAAAATACATATCCCAAATTATCTAAATGGATGACAATTTGTGTCAAAATATAAATGTATGTATTGGAGTACCTTGGTGTTTTTTCCTATGAGAAAATAATTTTCCATAATATTAAACTCTTCAATTGAGTATATCATCTTTAGATGTGTATAAGAGACAGGTCCTGTGTCCATGTTTTCATCCCCTATTAGAAATAACTGTAAGATGGTTCAGAGTGGAATCTTGGGAAGAAATAGCTAAAAGTGTGTCAAATTGGCTCCTTACAGAAAACTTAANATCTTTAAAGACTACGCTATCAACTATAAAATTATTCTAGGAAAAAAATCCTTCATATAGTGTTAAGTGTTTGACAGTATGTTTTAAAAGATGAAAAAATAGTAATTTTCTGCTTATCTAGGAAACACATTATATATAATACAGGAATAACAGAGAAAATCAGTTATAATGCATCCATATTTAGAGAGGAGATTCTTAAAAGTCAGACATTGAAATGTGAAAATTAATGACATTTTAATTTGCTATAAAAACCCATAATGTAGCCAAAAAACCCACCCCTATTCTCCTCAACAATTGTACCTGGATTCAGTTTCTTACTGTTTCTGCATACATTAGATGCTCCAACAGTATATCCATTTATATAATTTCTTCAACACCCACATTGTTCCTTGCTCCAGATTCTTCCTCCAAGCTTTCCGGAGGTTTGTATTTCTCTCCTATCATCCCTTCCTGTTTCCTTTTTCCGATAGCTCCATTTCTTCTCTTTTGATCTCAGTAATTCTTATTCTTTCTCAAAGGCTGTACCACAATTTCTACCTCCAGAAAAATCTGCCTTATCTTCCCAAGTTGCAATGATGTAATTTGTCAGGCAAATTATTTTTGGAACAATCTTGGACTTTTTTGAGAGTGGAAAGGAATACAATTAATAATTACACCGGGAAAACAGGTGTGAACCAAGAAAGTGCCATCAGACACAGATGCATGGTCATTCTATCTAAAATAGATTATCTTTAGGAAGAAAATTCTTCCCTGTTGTAACGTGGAGGAAAATCTAGTGAGCTATTCTAGCTTCTTTCTTCTCTGTATGCATTCTACCCAAGGAAGGTAGGAATTATTACTTGGTATAAGTTTGAAAGAATGATGTTGGCTTAAAAGTCCCCTTTTTTCCTTCCTTCCCTGGAATTTAGCCTGCCAGGTGCAAGTTTGTAATTATCACTGCTCTGGGACAGAGTATCAAGGTCCCTTTCCTAGAGGTGACCACAGTTTTTATGACTGGGTAATTCTGCCTAAATGTGGGATTCACTTAGCAAGCTCACCACAATCACACAGCTTTTATCATTATTAAAGGGATATATTTTCACTTTTATTTATTTTCTTCTTTGTTGTATTTCTCAATTAGTTCAAGAAGCAAGTAGAAAAGAGCAGTGCTAAATAGATCCCAATAATTATTCTTTGTGTTATTTTATTACTCAAAGTAGCTCTATAATCATTTCTATTATCATTACATCTTATATATTTGATAATTATCTGATTATGTACTTGTGTCTTGAAATAGGAAAAATATTCATTTTAAAGTTCATAGTGACTAGCATTCTTACACACCCACCTAGAGTTTATATGTTGCAGTTTGTGTCATTATACAACTAAAAATCCATTGCCATATATAGAAAATATCTGGCATAAGGTAGTCTAGATGTAAGGCAATTTACACATAATCTCTCATTTAATTCATGTAATAATGTGTAAAATTACTGTTATTGTTTTCATTCTGTGAAAGAAGAAAGTAAATTTAGAGAGGCAAGTAACTACCCTAGTAATTATTACATAGCTGATAATCAGGGGGAAGTGGATTCGGCTCAGGACTATCTGCCTCAATAAGTCTGAAGATAGTTTTCCTGTGTCATCTTGTGCCTTATCAATGACAGGCAAAATTCTTCCCATTGTATTTTTGCATATGAATCAATAAAAGATTCCCCATTAATTTTGAAGGAAGGTTTTTTTTAAAATTACATTGATGAAAGGGATAAGTTCTACAGAAGGCTAGAATGTCTCATTGGTTCAAGAAGAGCATTATGGGATGAAGAATTTGAGAGCCAGAGATAGTACTGGAAAATTTCTGATAGTTCAGTGAGCAGAAAGTGTCATTTCCAGCTTTTCTGATTTGATAAAGTGCTATAAGAGATGATGCCAGATTATCTCAAGGTAATATAATGAGCCAACTTGATTAACCTTGAGGAGTCCATGGATTGCCTCTGATGGACATGTGCATGCTAAGTCATTTCAACTGTCTGACTCCAATACTGCAGTAGGTTGCCATTTCCTCCTCCAGGGGATCATCCCAGCCCAGGTATTGAACCCACATCTCCTGAGTCTCCTGCATTGACAGGTGGGTTCTTTACTGCTAGTGCCACTTCAGTTCAGTTCAGTCGCTCAGTCGTGTCTGACTCTTTGCGACCCCATGAATCGCAGCACGCCAGGCCTCCCCGTTCATCACTCGGAGTTCACTCAGACTCATATCCATCGAGTCCGTGATGCCATCCAGCCATCTCATCCTCTGTCATCCCCTTCTCCTCCTGTCCCCAATCCCTCCCAGCATCAGGGTCTTTTCCAATGAGTCAACACTTCACATGACGTGGACAAAGTACTGTAGTTCCAGCTTTAGCATCATTCCTTCCAAAGAAATCCCAGGGTTGATCTCTTTCAGAATGGACTGGTTGGATCTCCTTGCAGTCCAAGGGATTCTCAAGAGTCTTCTCCAACACCACAGTTCAAAAGCATCAATTCTTCAGTGCTCAGCTTTCTTCACAGGCCAACTTTCACATTCATACATGAGCACAGGAAAAACCATAGCCTTGACTAGACGGACCTTAGTCGGCAAAGTAATGTCTCTGCTTTTGAATATACTATCCAGGTTGGTCATAACTTTTCTTCCAAGGAGTAAGCGTCTTCTAATTTCATGGCTGCAGTCACCATCTGCAGTGATTTTGGAGCCCAAAAAAATAAATCTGACACTGTTTCCACTGTTTCCCCATCTATTTCCCATGAAGTGATGGGACCGGATGCCATGATCTTTGTTTTCTGAATGTTGAGCTTTAAGCCAAATTTTTATCTCTCCTTCTTCACTTTCATCAAGAGGCTTTTTAGTTCCTCTTCACTTTCTGCCATAAGGGTGGTGTCACCTGCATATCTGAGGTTATTGGGAAGCCCTTATTTTTTAATCTGATAGGAAATAGTAAAAAGCTTCTATGACTGGGTCCAAAACCATATCATTATATCTATACCACACAAAGTTTCTTTCTCACGTCATCATTGTGCAATGCTCCTTTTTAGTAAGTACCTAAGTCTTACTTTATATAATTCAATTTACTTCAACATAATACTTATGGATTTCCTCATCTATTCTTATTACTCTATTGAGCATCAGAGAATAAGGAGATTAATTTATAATCTTGCCTACAAAGATTTTGTAACTCAACAAGTAATGCTAATATTAGGTCAATTAGTGCTTCAAATAAATCCAAGCACTGCTTTGAATTTAGTTGAATTTAGCCGGGAGAGACTTCACAGAGGAAGTGGAATTTTGAGCTCAATTGAAGTGCAGTTAAAGCTATTATTATTGGCTATAAGAAAGGTAAAGTGGCATAAAAGTGTATGTCCCACTTAGGATTTGACAATGGGTCAATGTAATTCGATAAGTATTTTTCTGCAAGTATAGAGTAGGTAAAAAGTCTGTGAAGATAATTTGGACTAAGTTATATAACTTTCATGGGAAGCATTCCATAGACTGATCTTCTCCCAGAGCAAATGTTAATGGACTGGTTCTCTGAAATTTTAGTATCTGCTGAATGAGTTATCTCAGGTTAACAAATGTTAAATGGTCTTTTCAGTGCAAAACTTCTTACCAGTTATAATGTTTTTATGTCTATTGTGGAACTAAGGGAAGCCTGGTGTTATGTGTTGTTTCCCAGTCTTATGTATTATTGTTGTGGTGAGTGATGTGAGAATACTGTTCCTTGGAGCGCACTTTGGAAAATAACTTGTTTATAAAGTAAGGCCAAAAGATTCAGATTTTCCCCTCTTTTAAATAAAACAGATTACTGAGATTTTTCAACTTTATTTCAGAGTATGTTTGTCTTTGAGTGCATGCATGCTAAGTCACTTCAGTCGTATTTGACTTTTTGTGACCCTAAATGCTATATAACCCACCAGGCTTCTCTGCTCATGAGATTCTCCAGGCAAGAAAACTGGAGTGGGTTGCTATGCCCATCTCCAGGCAGGGGATCTTCCCAACAAGCAGACTGAATCCTCTTCTTCAGAATACCCTGTATTGGCAACCAGGTTCTTTACCACTAGTGCTGCCTGGGAAGCTCATGTATGTCTTTGTTGCTGTTTTTCAGTTGTCAGTCATGTCAGACATTTGTGACCCCATCGACTGCAGCATGCAAGGCCTCCCTGTCCTTTGCCATCTCCAGGAGCTTGCTCAAACTCATGTCATTGAGTCAGTGTTGCCATCTAACCATCTCATTCTCTGTCATCCCCTTTTCCTCCTGCCTTTAATGTTTGCCAGCTTCAGGGTCTTTTCCAATCAGTCAGTTCCCGTCAACAGGTGGCCAAAGTATTGGAGTTTTGGCTTCAGCATCAGTCCTTCCAAAGAATATTTAGGGTTGATTTCCTTTAGAATTGACTAGTTTGATCTTGAATCCAAGGGACTTTCAAGAGTCTTCTGCAATACCACAGTTCAAAAGCATCAATTCTTTAGCACTCAGCCTAGTTTATGGTCCAACTCTCACATCAGTACATGACTATTGGAAAATTATAGCCTTGACTATACTGACATTTGTTACCAAACTAATGTCTCTGATTTTTAATACTCTGTCTAGGTTTGTTATAGCTCTTCTTCCAAGGAGAAAGCATCTTTTAATTTTGTGGTTGTATTCACCATCTGCTGTGATTTTGGAGTCCAAGAAAATAAAGTCTGTCACTGTTTCCATTGTTTCCCCATCTATTTGCTATGAAGTGATGGGACCAGATACCATGATTTTAGTTTTCTGAATGTTGAGCTTTAAGCCAGATTTTACATTCTCCTCTTTCACTTTCATCAAGAGACTCTTTAGTTCCCCNGAAAATAAAGTCTGTCACTGTTTCCATTGTTTCCCCATCTATTTGCTATGAAGTGATGGGACCAGATACCATGATTTTAGTTTTCTGAATGTTGAGCTTTAAGCCAGATTTTACATTCTCCTCTTTCACTTTCATCAAGAGACTCTTTAGTTCCCCTTTCATTTCTGTCATAAGGGTGGTGTCATCTGCATATCTGAGGTTATTGCTATTTCTCCTGCCAATCTTGATTCCAGCTTTTGCTTCATCCAGCCTGGCATTTCTCATGGTGTTCGCTGCATGTAAGTTAAATAAGCAAGATGACAAAATACAGCCTTGATGTGTTCCTTTCCTAGTTTTTTAACAATTAATTTGTTTTGAGAATAATTACACTATTGTAAGAGGGTTTTTGCCATATGTCAACATGAATAGGACACAGGTATAAATGTTTCCTCTCTAATAAGGCAGTTGTGGTTTTACTTTTCATTGTGATAATCTTCATGACATCTTCCTTATACCGATGTGTGTGTGGGCACACATGCATTTGCATATGCAGACACACACAAACACATAATCTGAAGGGGGTGACAGGCATCTTTCCAGCAAGATTCCTTTGGCTTGAACCCTTACAGCCTCTGATCCTATGATGGTGATTTACCCCCTTTTATTTTATTTGCTATCCAGCTTTTAGAGCTCTGCTCACCACCTTATTGTGACTTTAGGCCACCTGTCCATGACTTAGCTCTAATTCCCTAAGCTTTGCAAAAGGCTTTCATTATTTTTCTCTCGATCCTAATAATTCTACTCTCAGTTTGCAGGCTGGGTTATGTCACTTGCCCCTGCCTTTGGGCTGATAGTGCTCTCCTTGATACACAAGCCTCCCTGAAATTGGGCTATGATGGAACCCAGCCCAGAAGGTCAGAGGCTTGCTGAGGCAGATTCCAGGGTGAAAGCTGAAAATTATGTGAGAAAGGGCTCTTAAAGATTATTATGGAATTGGGCAAGATCACAGGATATGACCTTCTATAATACCTCTCCCAGGAAAAGGAAAAGGTTCAGATTATTTGCATTTCATTTGTTTAGTATAGCAATTCTAGTTGATTTTCTAGGAAAATTATAGTAAAATTTTGTGAGAATGCCAACGTTAGTCATACTCTTTTCATGAAAAATGAGAGGCAAACAACTCAAAAGCAAATAACACCAATAATCATAATAACAATAATAAAGAAAGAAGAAGGAGGAGTAGAATTTATTAAATCATATTCCTGGGAAGACTAAGTGTTACCTATTTGGTGTTTTAATGGCCTTAATGTATCTTTTGCTCTCCACTCCCACCCCTTGTTTCTCTTTTCTCTCTTCCTCCCTCCGTTAGCTCTCCCATTCTCCCTCCCTCCTCTCCCTTTCTCCCTTCTTCCCCCCTCTATTTTCCTCCTTTCTTTCTGTCTCTTTCTCCTTCCCTTTCTTCTTCCATCTATCTTCAATACATATTTCATTCCTCAGAGTCGTCTTCCTTCTCTCTAAGACTCTCCCTAAATGGTAGTCAAGCAGGATGGCACAGTCTCAGACTCACATTATCTGAGAAAAGAAACTCCTACATTAACAGCCTTCCTTAGAAACACAGGTGGTGGTGTTAGGATGACATCTGTATTACCCAAACCATGTACAATAGGTTTCAACCAAAGAGTTCAGTTACCAGAAAAAGTAGGCAAGTAATGATAGAAAAAGTAAACATGCAATTATTCTCTTTCCTTACTCCCTGCAATAATCGCTCTTTTTCTGCATACAAATTATTTCAAGTGAGCTTTTTCCTCATAGCATATTGTAACTGTTTCACAAAAAACCAAATGTATGCTAACAATCTTTCCCACAATCCCAACACATGTCTAGATGTTGCCCTCAGCTCCATTTCCAGGATCAATGGGTGGCAAGCATTTTAATCCGTCTTGTGTAAATGTGGTTTCACACAGTCTACAGTTTATTCCTAAATGATTAATTTAAACTGATTCAAAGATCTTCCATGTAATCTGGGATGATAAACATGCTAACCACAGTAATAACATCTATTTAGAAGTTTAAACAAATGAAACAAGAGGCAACTTCTGCTTCAGTTATCTATTACTGTTTACAAAAGCACCGGAACACTTAGTGGATTAAAGCAATCACTTTATTATATTTCATAATTCTGTTGACCTCGCATGTTTTCTCTCTGTTGGTTGCAGTCTGATGGCAACTGATTAGGGAATCACGTGGAGGTTACACTGTGTTTTAGAATACTTACTCTCTCTCCTTTTCTGTATCAGGGCAANTAGTGGATTAAAGCAATCACTTTATTATATTTCATAATTCTGTTGACCTCGCATGTTTTCTCTCTGTTGGTTGCAGTCTGATGGCAACTGATTAGGGAATCACGTGGAGGTTACACTGTGTTTTAGAATACTTACTCTCTCTCCTTTTCTGTATCAGGGCAACTATTCACCTGGTCTCTTACTTATTCTTTTCACTATCTTTTTATGTGGTCTCTCCAATGAGGTAGATAAGATTTTTACATGGAGTCTCAGGGTTTTCTAGGAGGTTCTTCCAAGCCCTCTAAAGTTTAGGCTTAGAACTGTTACAATATCACTTCCATGGCATCCTTTGAGTTCAAACTAGTCACTGGGGCATCTCAGATTAAATATGGACAGGATCACAAAAAGGCATGAATACTGGAAGAAGTGGTTCACTGGGGAACATCTTTGAAGTTGGATTATAAAATAGCACTGCTCTATATAATATTTCAAATTTTGTTGGACTAAAATAACAAGGAATAGTTTCCAAATGAGTGAAAATTGTTCCTAGTCTTCCAAGGTGCTCCAAGTCCTATATCCTGGGAGAATGTCCATATTTTTTTGTCCCCTTTGAAATGGCCTCAGTGGGGCAAAAGACATATTTCTTTTTTGGGGAATTCTAGTACATTAAATGTCTACTTTATATTGGTGCAATTATGAATATCTAAGTCTTCACTGAACAGTTAAAAACCTAATATTTTTTCCTGGCATTTATTGTAGTTATTAACTAGCTAATTCAATTTCTGGTTGTAACCTGGGATAGAAACATAGCCAGATACATAATGGAGGAAGGGTTATTGAAACTGCATTTGCTCTTACAGCATTTATCTTTCAGTTGCTAGCCTCAGGGCTCTACCCAGTTTCTTAGTCTAAGATGTTGAAGCATAACAAATCAGTCCCCCTCAAGCTACATCTGAGATGGTGGAGCAAATTATTTCTGATCAGTAAAATATTTGAGAGATTCCTGACAGGTTAGACTCATTTTTTTTCAGGTCTTCTTGAATCCAGTTTTTATCCTTTTCTTGTTTGCTGGTTTTTGCCTTTACTAACTTTGGCATGAGAAAAATAATTTTGACTTTTTAGTTCTGCAAAATTTATGATTATCAGATAATCAGTAGTCTTAGATTCTTGACTGCAGGCAAAAACTATTTTCTTAAGTTTTTTTTTTTTTTTTTCTTTCTCTACATTGTCAAGCAGGCAGCTTGACTCTTTTTTTTTTTTTTTTAAAGGAATTTACTGATTTCTGCAAATGGTCAACTATGTTGAAAGCACACAAAGTTTTACCAACTCTCTTATTATTAAAGCTCTTTATTTCCTAGATATGTGCTTGAGGTGGCTCATTAGCCAGATGTTTTCCAATCTCATTACAAAAATCATCAATTACTCAACTTGTATGATGTGGAGGGATTCATGTCAACTTGTGAAACATCTTGTTATTATCTTACTCATAAGCAGGATTACACATTAGTTATTCAGGACAGATGGACAATCAGGAAGAACAGAGTCTCCTATCTTCATAGTAAACTTCCCCTCACATAGAAACCTAAATCCATCCTGCTGTATTTATAGTCCACACCCTCCTATCATTACGTCAGGAAAGGTGACATCCTCTCTTTAGTTCATTGTTATTCGTCCCTGCCCTACAAACACCTGAGTGTCATTTTAAGTCACTTTTTTACATTTTTATCTTCCACTTTTCCGGAGAAAATGATCAATTCCTATATGTAAGAAAACTAGATATGTAGGATATCCTGTGGAAACCTAAAGCTAATTTACTTTAGGTGTCAAATCTTTCTATTTCTTCTTAACAAGAATATTTCAGGTTGGTAAATCTTGACAAGGAGCAACAATAGCTATCCTGGCTACCTCCTACAGAGAGAACAATCCTTTAGCTTTGGACATAGAACACGAGCGCTATCTAAACAGCAGTTGGCACACATCAAGAATCAACACATCTCTGCAGAACATTATCTTCAAAAAAGAAAGAAAAGGAAACAAACGAAATTCAAGAAGCAAACATGTTTTGGCTTTTGATTTTTAGTGGAGGGGGAAACAAAGGCAGATATTGGAAAAAAGTACATATATCTCTAAAAGGTAGGAGAAAGTAAATTCTTTTTAACACTTTAGTCACTTAACACTATTTTTCTTTTTCAAAGTGTTATCTAGATTTTTTTTTTAAAAAACTGCTACCTCTCTGTAAACTTCAACTATTGGAAGTCTATTTACCGTTATTAATATTAGTGAAAGTATTAGTCACTCTGTTGTGTCTGACTCTTTGCGACACCATGAACTTCAGTCTGCCAGGCTCCTATCTCCATGAAATTCTCCAGGCAAGAATACTGGAGTGAGTAACCATTTCCTTCTCCAGGGGATCTTCCTGACCCAGGGATTGAACCTGTGTCTCCCACATTGCATGTGGATTCTTTAAGATCTAATACCAGGGAAATACATAATAATCTTAAGCACATACTCTTGGAATTCCTGTTCAGAGAGAAAAGCAAAGTAATGCTCAAAATTCTCCTAATGAGGCTTCTACAGTACATGAATCATGAAATTACAGATGTACAAGCTGGAATTAGAAAAGGCAGAAGAGCCAGAGATCAAATTGCCAACATCTGTTGGATCATCAAAAAAGCAAGAGAGTTCCATGTCCATTGCAGCACTGTTTATAATAGCCAGGATATGGAAGCAACCTAGATGTCCATCAGCAGATGAATGGATAAGAAAGCAGTGGTACATATACACAATGGAGTATTACTCACCCATTAAAAAGAATACATCTGAATCAGTTCTAATGAGATGCATGAAACTGGAGCCAATTATACAGAGTGAAGTAAGCCAGAAAGAGAAACACCAATACAGTATACTAACATATATATATGAAATTTAGAAAGATGGTAATGATGACCCTGTATGCGAGATAGCAAAAGAGACACAGATGTATAGAACAGTCTTTTGGACTCTGTGGGAGAGGGAAGGGTGGGATGATTTGGGAGAATGGCATTTAAACATGTATAATATCATACGTGAAATGAATCACCAGTCCAGGTTTGATGCATGATACTGGATGCTTGTGGCTGGTGCACTGAGACGACCCAGAGGGATGGTATGGGGAGGGAGGTGGGAGGAGTGTTCAGGATGGGGAACATGTGTATACCTGTGGCAGATTCATGTTGATGTATGGCAAAACCAATACAATCAGTCAGTTCAGTTCAGTCGCTCAGTTGTGTCCAGCTCTTTGTGACCCCATGAATCACAGCACATCAGGCCTCCCTGTCCATCACCAACTCCCGGAATCCACTCAGACTCAAGTCCATCAAGTCAGTGATGCCATCCAGCCATCTCATCCTCTGTCATCCCCTTCTCCTCCTGCCCTCAATCCCTCCCAGCATCAGAGTCTTTTCCATGAGTCAACTTTTTGCATGAGGTGGCCAAAGTACTAGAGTTTCAGCTTCAGCATCATTCCCTCCAAAGAAATACCAGGGCTGATCTCTTTCAGAATGGACTGGTTGGATATCCTTACAGTCCAAGGGACTCTCAAGAGTCTTCTCCAACACCACAGTTCAAAATCATCAATTCTTCAGTGCTCAGCCTTCTTCACAGTTCAACTCTCACATCCATGCATGACCACTGGAAAAACCATAGCCTTGACTAGATGAACATTTGTTGGCAAAGTGATACTATAAAGTAATTAACTTCCAATGAAAATAAATGAATCTATATTTTTAAAAAGCAAGATAGTTCCAGAAAAGCATCTATTTCTGATCTATTTATTATGCCAAAGCCTTTGACTGTGAATCACACAAACTGTGGAAAATTTAGAAAGAGATGGAAATATCAGACCACCTTACCTGCTTCCTGAGAAATCTGTATGTAAGTCAAGAAGCAACAGTTAGAACTGGACATAGAACAACAGACTGGTTCCAAATCAGGAAAGGAGTACATCAAGGCTGTATATTGTCACCCTGCTGATTTAACTTAAATGCAGAATACATCATGAAAAATGCTGGGCTGGATGAAACACAAGCTACAGATGACACCACCCTTATGACAGAAAGTGAAGAACTAAAGAGTCTCTTGATGAAAGGAAAGAGGAGAGTGAAAAATCTGGCTTAAAACTCAACATTCAAAAAATGAAGATCATGGCATCTGGTAAATGCAGAATACATCATGAAAAATGCTGGGCTGGATGAAACACAAGCTACAGATGACACCACCCTTATGACAGAAAGTGAAGAACTAAAGAGTCTCTTGATGAAAGGAAAGAGGAGAGTGAAAAATCTGGCTTAAAACTCAACATTCAAAAAATGAAGATCATGGCATCTGGTCCATCACTTCATGGCAAATAGATGGGGAAACAGTGGAAACACTGAGAGACTTTTTTTTGGGGCAGGGGGGCCCAAAATCACTGCAGATGCTGACTGCAGCCATAAAATTCAAAGACGCTTACTCCTTGGAAGAAAAGTTATCACCAACCTAGACAGCATATTGAAAAGCAGAGACATTACTTTGCCAACAAACATCTGCCTACTCAAAGCTATGGTTTTTCCAGTAGTTATGTATGAATGTGAGAGTTGGACTATAAAGAAAGCTGAGTGCCAAAGAATTGATGCTTTTGATCTGTGGTGTTGGAGAAGACTCTTGAGAGTCCCTTGGACTGCAAAGAGTTCCAACAAGTCCATTCTAAAGGAATTAAGTCCTGAATATTCATTGAAGGAACTGATGCTGAATCTGAGACTCCAATAATTTGTCCAACTGATGGGAAGAACTGACTCATTTAAAAGACCTTGATGCTAGGAAAGATTGAAGTCAGGAGGAGAAGAGGACACAGGATGAGATAGTTGGATGTCATCACCAACTCGATGGATATGAGTTTGATCAAGCTCTAGGAGCTAGTGATGGGTAGAGAAGACATCATGCTTCAGTCCATGGAGTTGCAGAGTCGGACATGACTGAACGACTGAACTGAACTGAACTGCTCAGAGATAATGTTGGAAAAGAAACAGGCACATCCTTTCATTCACCATTGTTTAAAGGAATCATTCTTTTTGGATTGGGAACCATGTCTTGTTTGAGTTTTGAACCCCTTAGTTTAGTGTAGTGCTAGCAGGCAAAATACATAAGTTTTCAGACCTTTCAGACCTTTTCAGACTCTTTGGTCAAATTCTGCTTTTTAATATAAAAGGCATATAATATGAATACAAATTTAAAGAAAATATAAAACATTTAACTTAATATTTTCTAGATATTAAACATATGAATATAATGAGAGCTATTTAGTACTATAAAACAGTTAATTAGCCCCATTAAAGTTCAGGATGTGGAAAACACTTCTGTCTCACAGTCCACAGTGCTGTAAAGTAGTCATCCAGAGGAAGCAACAAAAATCTGCAAACAGGGAATCTAGACTACAGCCATAGATTTTTTTTTTTAACTTTCTGAATATGTTCATCAGATTGCAATCTTTATAATCAAATTTATTGTTGTTTATGTTGGGAAAAAATCTCAAAACAAGAAATGAAAAATGATTAAGATTTATAAAAAGTATTATGTCTAAAAGTCTGATTTTAGATCTGTTTCATAGGAAAAAAGTATCACTGGCGATCTTATTAGTACATTTCTGTAAGCATTATCAAAATAATACTTGCAGATTAAAATTAGAGGCTAGAAAAAAATCTATTAATGTGGCTTATTAATATTGTGATAAAAATTATCTTGCTCTTACAAATTTTTTAAAAATCCACCATCTAATTTCTTTCTTTCACTCAAAGCTCTGTGCTGTTTAATGCTATATCTCTCCCTGAGGCTACACATGAGTGCTTTTGGCAATGTGTCTAAGCCTGTGGGATGAGCAGAATGGGTCCATGCTAACTGTGTATTCCATGGGATTGCACATAATCTTGGAAAAAACTTGAAAATCAATAAACAAACTTGTAAAATACTAAATGTTTAAACTCTATGTGATTAAATTGGGTGAATCAAAATACCACATGCTTTTTTGGTCTTCTGCAGTGCTGAGAGTTTATTATTGCTAATGACACACACAACAGCTGCAAAGATAATTTTTATGTTCATTATATTTACTATGTTACTGGGAAGATTAGAAGCCCCTGAAGTACATATTAANCAAAATACCACATGCTTTTTTGGTCTTCTGCAGTGCTGAGAGTTTATTATTGCTAATGACACACACAACAGCTGCAAAGATAATTTTTATGTTCATTATATTTACTATGTTACTGGGAAGATTAGAAGCCCCTGAAGTACATATTAAAAGGTTTTATGACTCCATAAAAGACTCTGTCACTTTATACTCCATTAGTAGAGCTCTTTTGATTAGTAACAACATTCTCAGGAAGAAGTCCTAGAACATCAAGTTTAGGAGTCTCGGTGTAGCCCTTTACAGTTCTTGGTGTATGTCAGTTCATCTGCAGGGAGAAGGGTTTATATGAAAGGTCATGAAAACTTATTGGATAGAAACACAGAGTGGGGTCTGTTTTAATTCCTATTTTTGACCAATATAACTCATATACCCTATGTAAGAGTTCCTAAGAATTTTAAATATTTTTTTAATAGTTTAAATCAATAGTATACTGAGCCTAAGCCTTGTACTTAATATTAGCAAACTCATCATGTCCCAAAAATGCATGGTAGGAGAAGGAGGGAGAATCCAAACACTACATATTTACTTTCTTCAAGGAGCTTAACTAGGTGAAGATTAAGAGTACTCATAAGATAGCTCAGTATAACAACTTAATATTTTTGGTTGAACACAATATGTATTCCTTAATTGAATTTCATAGGGAAGATAGTAGATTTCAGAAGCAGTAATTAAGGAAGGTCAGGGAAGGTCACATGCAAAAGATCTTGATCCATAAGTTATGTGGGATCTTTTCCCTTATTATTTCACATTGGTTTTCATTATATAGTCACTTTACAGAATAGTTGGAATATTATGGACTGAATATTCATTGGAAGGACTGATGCTGAAGCTGAAATACAATAGTTTGGTCACCTGATGCGAAGAACTGACTCACTGGAAAAGACCCTGATGATGGGAAAGATTGAAGGCAAGAGGAGAAGGGGACAACAGATGAGATGGTAAGATGGTATCACTGACTCGAAGGACATGAGTTTGAGCAAGCTTCAGGAGTTGCTTATGGACAGGGAAGCCTGGCATGCCACAGTCCATGAGGTTGCATAAAGTTTGACACAACTGAACTGAACTGAACTATGTACAATAGGGATCCTCACATGGGGAAATCCATTCTTATTTGAATGTAGGTTCATCACTGTAGCAATTCCCACTGTGTCTACCATTGTACTTCACAAATATTTGATACTGTGATAGTATTGACTGTCAACATGAATAGGCTATAGTCCCCAGTTATTCAGTGAAATATTGATATAAGTGGTGCTATGAAGATGTTTTGTAGATATGATTGATGTCCTCAATTTGTTGACTTTAAATAAAGGAGGTAATCTTCATTAATGCTGGTGAGTCTCGTTTAATCAACTGAAAGGACTTAAGAGCAGAACTAAGGTTTCCTTGTGAAGGAAGACATTTTGCCAATGGTTTGTGGCTTTAGCTTCTCCCCAAGATTTTCCAAACTGTCCTGTCCTTCCCTATGGTCTGCCTTCATATTTCACTAACCTAGCTAGTCTTCTGAATGATCATATAAGGAATTTATGTATTTAACATTATATATTATTTAATATTATATATTAATAATTGGGACTTCCAAAGTGGCTCAGTGGTAAAGAATCCACCTGCAATTCAGGAGACATGGGTTTGATCCTTGTTTCAGGAAGATCCCCTGGAGAAAGAAATGGCAATTCATTCCATTTTTCTTGCCTGGGAAACCCCATGGATTGAGGAGCTTAATAAGCTACAGTCCATGAAGTCACAAAAGAGTCAGATACAAGTTAGAAACTAAAACAATCAATATTTATTTTTTTCCTTCTTTTTTTTCAATTTTTAATTAATTTTTTTAAAATTTTACTTTACAATACTGTATTGGTTTTGCCATACATTGACATGAATCCACCATGGGTGTACATGAGTTCCCAATCCTGAACCAAGTTGTGTCCAACTTTGTGACCCCATGGACTGTAGTCCTCCAGGATACTCTCTGCATGGACTTTTCCAGGCAAGAATACTGGAGTGGGTTGCTGTTTCCTTCTCCNCTGTATTGGTTTTGCCATACATTGACATGAATCCACCATGGGTGTACATGAGTTCCCAATCCTGAACCAAGTTGTGTCCAACTTTGTGACCCCATGGACTGTAGTCCTCCAGGATACTCTCTGCATGGACTTTTCCAGGCAAGAATACTGGAGTGGGTTGCTGTTTCCTTCTCCAGTTTAATATATAATTTAACACTATATATTACATGTATCTATCTGAATATTTACTACTAGTTCTGCTTCTCTAGTGAAACTCTTAACTCATACGGATACTCTCCTAATATGAATGGGTATGTATATATAAAGATCAATGTGTGGGAAGATCCCCTGGAGAAGGGAATGGCTAACCACTCCAGTATTAAAGAATTCACACATAAATGAGTGAATAAGTGAATAAATAAATAACTACCCCTATTACTCTCTATCGGTAGTTATGACCAATAGCTATGACCAAAGTATAAGGGAACAGAGAAGGCAATGGCAGCCCACTCCAGTACTCTTGCGTGGAAAATCACATGGGGTCGCTAAGAGTCGGACACGGCTGAGCGACTTTACTTTCACTTTTCACTTTTATGCATTGGAAAGGGAAATGGCAACCCACTCCAGTGTTCTTGCTTGGAGAATCCCAGGGACGGGGGAGCCTGGTAGGCTGCCGTCTATGGGGTCACAAAGAATCGGACACGACTGAAGCGACTTAGCAGCAGCAAGTATAAGGGAAAGCTAAAAATGTTTAAAATTGACNCTCCAGTGTTCTTGCTTGGAGAATCCCAGGGACGGGGGAGCCTGGTAGGCTGCCGTCTATGGGGTCACAAAGAATCGGACACGACTGAAGCGACTTAGCAGCAGCAAGTATAAGGGAAAGCTAAAAATGTTTAAAATTGACTAGCAGAAAGAGGGACAAAGAATGTTAACAATGGCAAAAAGACGTAAATTCAGTAGGACATTACTAAAGAATGATATAAGAGAATTTTAGTTGAGTCAAAAATTTTCCAAAGAAACTATTCAATTACTGAGTTAATTTACATGTTTATAAATTCAAACTTAATTGTTTAGTAATTTCCAATTCAGAAGTGAATGCTGTTAAGTCATTTTAGTCGTGTCCGACTCTGTGTGACCCCAGAGACGACAGCCCACCAGGCTTCCCCATCCTTGGGATTCTCCAGGCAAGAACACTGGAGTGGGTTACCATTTTCTTCTCCTCAGAAGGGAATAATTATGTCTTTTTTAGCTGTGTGAGAAAGGTAAGAACACAGCCTTGGCTCTGTCGTGCAGAGAAACACTTTGTCATTAACTTAAATCACCTAGCTTTAAAAATATATATAAATTTATTTATTTTAATTGTAGGCTAATTACTTTACAATATTGTATTGGTTTTGCCATATATTATGATCCTGTTTCCTTGACTTATTTTCCACCAGTCAAGCCAATCACAAATCTATCCAAAAACTTTCTCCTTTATTTTATTTCAATTTTATCCATACTAGATTGTATCAGAAGCCATAATATTAACTCACATGTCATTTTTTAAAATGAAAATGTCTTTTACATGTTTACATATACAAATAGGAAAAAATCTGCTTTTATTTTTTAATTTTAATTAATTTATTTATTTGGAGGCTAATTACAACATTGTAGTGTTTTCTGCAAGGAGATTCAACCAGTCCATTCTAAAGGAGGTCAGTCCTAGGTGTTCATTTGAGGAACTGATGCTGAAGCTGAAACTCCAATACTTTGGCCACCTTATGCAAAGAGTTGACTCATTGGAAAAGACCCTGATGCTGGGAGGGATTAGCGGCACGAGGAGAAGGGGATGACAGAGGATGAGAGGACTGGATGGCATCACCGACTCGATGGACATGAGTTTGAGTAAACTGCGGGAGTTGGTGATGGACAGGNCTCCAATACTTTGGCCACCTTATGCAAAGAGTTGACTCATTGGAAAAGACCCTGATGCTGGGAGGGATTAGCGGCACGAGGAGAAGGGGATGACAGAGGATGAGAGGACTGGATGGCATCACCGACTCGATGGACATGAGTTTGAGTAAACTGCGGGAGTTGGTGATGGACAGGGAGGCCTGGTGTGCTGTGATTCATGGGGTAGCAAAGAATCGGACATGACTGAGCAACTGAACTGAACTATACTGAGTCTTTTTTGCCATACATTGGCATGAATCAGCCATGGGTGTACATGTGTTCCCCATCCTGAATCCCCCCTCCATTTCCTCCTCATCCCATCCTTCAGGGTCATCCTAGTGCACCAACCCTGAGCACTCTGTCTCATGCATAGAACCTAGAATGGTGATCTGCCTCACATATGATAATATACATGTTTCAGTGCTCTTGCTGATACTAACAACTAGGAAAGGGAAAATTAACAGTAACACAATAATAGTGGGAGACTTTAATACTCCACTCACACCTATGGATAGATCAACTAAACAGAAAATTAGCAAGGAAACACAAACTTTAAATGATACAATGGGCCAGTTAGACCTAATTGATATATATAGGACATTTCACCTCAAAACAAGGAATATCACCTTTTTCTCAAGTGCACATGAAAACTTCTCTAGGATAAATCACATTCTGGCCCATAAATCTAGCTTTGGTAAATTCAAAAAAATTGAAATAATTCCAAGCATCTTTTCTGATCACAGTGCAGTAAGATTAGATGTCAACTACAGGAAAAAAAAAAAAAAAACTATTAAAAATTTCAACATATGGAGGCTAAACCACACACTTCTGAATAATCAACAAATCACAGAAAAAATCAAAAAAGATATCAAAATCTGCATAGAAATGAATGAACATGAAAACACAACAACCCCAAACCTATGGGACACCGTAAAAGCAGTGTTAAGGGGAAGGTTTATAGCAATACAAGCTTACCTCAAGAAACAAGAAAAAACTCAAATAACCTAACTTTACATTTAAAGCAACTAGAAAAGAAAGAAATGAAGAACCTCAGGGTTAGTAGAAGGAAAGAAATCATAAAAATTAGGGCAGAAATAAATGCAAAAGAAACAAAAGAGACCATAGCAAAAATGAACAAAGCCAACAGTTGGTTCTATGAGAAGATAAATAAAATAGACAAACCTGTAGCCAGACTCATCAAGAAACAAAGGGAGAAGATTCAAATCAACAAAATTAGAAATGAAAATGGAAAAATCACAACAGATATCACAGAAATACAAAGGATCATGAGACTATTATCAGCAAGTATATGCCAATAAAGTGGACCACTTGGAAGAAATGGACAAATTCTTAGAAAAGTATAACTTTTCCAAACCAAACCAGAAAGAAATAGAAACTCTTAACAGACCCATCACAAGCACGGAAATTGAAACTGTAATCAGAAATCTTCAGCAAACAGAAGCACAGGACCAGATGGCTTCACAGCTGAATTCTACCAAAATTTTAGAGAAGAGCTAACACCTATCATACTCAAACTCTTCCAGAAAATGGCAGAGGAAAGTAAACATCCAAACTTGTTCTATGAAGCCATCATCACCATAATACCCAAACTAGACAAAGATGCCACAAAAATAGAAAACTACAGGCGAATATCACTGATGAACATAGATGCAAAAATCCTTAACAAAATCGTAGTAAACAGAATCTAACAGCATGACCAAGTGGGCTTTTTCCAAGGATGCAAGGATTCTTTGATATCTGCAAATCAATCAACATAATACATCACATTAACAAATTGAAAGATAAAAACCATATGCTTATATCAATAGATGCAAAGCCTTGGACAAAATTCAACATCCTTTTATGATAAAAGCCTTCCAGAAAGCAGGAATAGAAGGAACATACCTCAACATAATAAAAGCTATATATGACAAACATCCTCAATGGTGAAAAATTGAAAGCATTTCCCCTAAAGTCAAGAACAAGACAAGGGTGCCCACTTTCACCACTACTATTCAACATAGTTTTGGAAGTTTTAGCCACAGCAATCAGAGCAGAAAAAGAAATAAAAGTAATCCAGATTGGAAAAGAAGTAAAACTCTCACTGTTTGCAGCTGACATGATCCTCTACATAGAAAACACTAAAGACTCCATCAGAAATTTACTAGAGCTAATCAATGAATATAGTAAAGTTGCAGGATATAAAATTAACACCTAGAAATGCCTTGCATTTCTACACAATAACAATGAGAAAACAAAAAGAGAAATTAAGGAAACAATTCGATTCACCATTGCAACGAAAATAATAAAATACTTGGGAATAAATTTACCTAAAGAAACAAAAGACCTATATATAGAAAACTATAAGACACTGATGAAAGAAATCAAAAATGACACAAATAAATGGAGAAATATACCGTGTTCATGGATCAGAAGAATCAATAAAGTGAAAATGAGTATACTGCCCAAAGCAATCTGTAGATTCAATGCAATCCCTATCAAGCTACCAATGGTATTTTTCTCAGAATTAGAACAAATAATATCACAATTTGTATGGAAATATAAAAAAATCCTCAAATAGACAAAGCAATCTGGAAGAATCAATCTGCCTGACTTTAGGCTATACTACAGAGTGACAGTCATCAAGACAGTATGGTACTGGCACAAAGACAGAAATATAGATCAATGGAACAAAATAGAAAACCCAGAGATAAATCCACACACCTATGGACACCTCATCTTGGACAAAGGAGGCAAGAATATACGATGGAGAAAAGACAATCTCTTTAACAAAACTGGTCAACCACTTGTAAAAGAATGAAACTAGAACACTTTCTAACACCATACACAAAAATAAACTCAAAATGGATAAAGATCTAAGCGTAAGACCAGAAAGTATAAAATTCCTAGAGGAAAACATAGGCAAAACCCTTCTGACATAAGTCACAGCAGGATCCTCTATGACCCACCTCCCAGAGTAATGGAAATAAATGCTCTTATTTTATTTTTAATAACTTTATTTATTTTAATTGGAAGTTAATTACTTTACAATACTGTATTGGTTTTGCCATACCTCAACATGAATCCGCCACGGGTATACATATGTTTCCCAAATCAATCATGTATCTGATAAGGCCTCTTCTATGTCGAAGTGAATTACCTTAAATTATTGATAGTAACTATATATATTTTTAACCCAGATCATTATATACTTAACTCTCTCCTATTCTTATGTTTTTGGTATTTCTGTAATGAGTTGAGGGGAAAAAAAGAGGAAATAAATTAGAGTTATTTACTTCCCAAATTACAAAACAAAGCATTTTACTTTTTCTTTACTTTACATGGCAATATATATTTAAAACAGTATTCAAAGATCTTTTATTAATAATATCACCACTGTAAATACAACATTTTGTCATGGATCAGTGTGTCTGTCTATATGACTTACAGTTAGCTTTCTATAGTCAGAATATAATATTATCTGAACATGCTTAAAACCTCAATATATGTGTTTTCAAAAACAAAAAACAAAAAAAACTTCGACAGTAGGCATACACAGAATTCAACACATTTGATTTGTGAACAGGTATATGTGTGATTTAGGTCTGTCAAACTCTAACCTTCTTTATACTTGAACTCTCACATCCATCCATGACTACCGGAAAAAAAATCATAGCTTTGATTATATGGACCTTTGTTGGCAAAGTAATGTCTCTGCTTTTTAATATGCTGTCTAGGTTTGTCATAGCATTTCTTTCAAGGAGTAAGCATCTTTTAATTTCATTGCTGCAGTCACCATCTGGAGTGATTTTGGATCCCAAGAAAATAAAATCTCTCATTTTTTCCCCATCTGTTTGATGTAAAGTGATGGGACTGGATGCCATGATCTTAGCTATTTGAAAGCCAACTTTTTCACTCTCCTCTTTCATCTTCATCAATAAGCTCTTTAGTTCCTCTATGCTTTCTGCCATAGGTGTGATGCCATCTGCATATCTGAGGTTATTGATATTTCTCCCAGCAATCTTGATTCCAGCTTGTGCTTCATCCAGCCCAGTGTTTGGCATGGACTGCATCATGCCAGTCTTCCTTTCTTCTTCAAGCCTCTTCTCCTCATCCATCAGAGGGCAGACAGTATGGAAATCACAATCACAGAAAACTAACCAAACTGATCACATGTATCACAGATGTGTAACTCAATGAAACTATGAGCCATGCCTGTGGGCCACCCAAGTCAGATGGGTCATGGTGGAGAGTTCTGACAATATGCAGTCCACTGGAGAAAGAAATAGCAGACCATTTTGGTGTTCTTACCTTGAGAACTCCATGAAAAGTATGAAAAGGCAAAAATATATGACACTGAAAGATGAACTCCCCAGGTTGGTAGGTACCCAATATGCTACTGAAGAAGAGTGGAAAAATAGCTCCAGAAGGAATGAGGAAACTGAGCCAAAACAGAAGCAACATCCAGTTGTGGATGTGTCTGGTGGTGAAAGTAAAGTCTGATGCTGTAAAGAACAATATGGCACTGGGATCTGGAATGTTAGGTCAATGAATCATGGTAAATTCAAGTCAGTTCAGTCTATCGGTCATGTCCGACTCTTTGTGACCCCATGAGTTGCAGCAAGCCCAACCTTCCTCTCCATCACCAACTCCCTGAGTTCACTCAAACTCACATCCATAAAGTCAGTGATGCCATCCAACCATCTCATCTTCTGTCGTCCCCTTCTCCTCCTGCCCCCAATCCCTCCCAGCATCAGAGTCTTTTCCAATAAGTCAATTCTTCACATGAGGTGGCCAAAATACTGGAGTTTCAGCTTTAGCATCATTCCTTCCAAAGAATACTCAGGACTGATCTTCACATTCCAAGACGTCAGTCTCTAGGCGAATAACTGCACCATCCACATTATCTGGGTCATTAACTTTTTCCTTCAATAATTCTGTTTACTTTTTCCAACTCTTCTTAATCTTTTCTGCTTATGTTATGTTCTTACAGTTTCTATCCTTTATCATGCCCATCCATTCATGAAATGTCCCCATGATATCTCCAATTTTCTGAGTTCTCTCGTCTTTCCCATTCTATTGTTTTCCTCTATCTCTTTGCAATGTTCATTTAAGATGCCTTTCTTATCTCTCCTTGCTATTCTCTAGAACATTTCATTCAGTTGGGTATATCTTTCCGTTTCTCTCTTGTCTTTTGCATCTCCCATTTCCTCAGCTATTTGTAAAGTCTCCTCAGACAACCACGTTGTCTTCTTGCATTTCTTTTTCTTTGGATGATTTTGGCCACTATCTCCTATACAGTGTTATGAATCTCTCTCCTTAGTTCTTCAGGCACTCTGTCTACTAGATCTAATCCCTTGAATATATTTGTCACCTCTACTGTATTATCATAAAGTAAGTTACTGGGGTAATACCTGAATGATTTAGTGATTTTCTTCACTGTCTTCAATTTAAGCCTGAATTTTGCAATAAAGAGTTCATGATCTAAGCCAAAGTTTTCCAGGTCTTGTTTTTACTCACTGTATAGAGCTTCTCCATCTTTAGTTGCAAAGAACATAAGTAATCTGGCTTCATTATTGACTATCTGGTAATGTCAATGTGTAGAGTCATCTCTCATGTTGTTGGAAAAGGGTGTTTAATATGACTAATGTGTTCTCTTGGCAAAACTCTGCTAACATTTGCCTTGTGCAAACACCAACAGTCAACTGATAGTTAACTATATTACTATAGGTATTGGGCTTTCCTTGTGACTCAGCTAGTAAATAATCCACCAGCATTGAGGGAGACCTGGGTTTGATCTTTGTGTTGGAATGATCCCCTGGAGAAGAAAAAGGCTACCCACTCCAGTATTCTGGCCTGGAGAACTCCATGGACTCTATAGTCCATGGTGTTGTAAAGAGTAGGATATGACTGATCTTTCAATTCACTATAGTTATTGTTATTTTCTTTCTTTCTTTTTTTTTTAGAGCATCCATTTTACTTTATTTTACTTTACAGTACTCTATTGGTTTTGGCATACATTGACATGAATCTGCCACGGATGTACACGAACTCCCAAACATGAACCCCCCTCCCACCTCCCACCCCACATCATCCCTCCGGATCATCCCCATACACCAGCCCCAAGCATCCTGGATCCTGCATTGAACATAGACTGGTGATTCATTTCTTACATGAAACTGGAACCGATTATACAGAGTGAAGTAAGCCAGAAAGAAAAACACCAGTACAGTTATTGTTATTTTCCTTCTTTCCTTCCTTTCTTTGTTCCTTTCTTCCTTTTTTGTTACTGCTTTCCCACTTACTCCCAAGCTTACTCTTATTCTCTCTCCTTCCTTTTATTCTTTCTCTCTTTCTTCCATAAATCTTTGTTTTAACACAGATGTGCTGGAGATTACTGAATGTTGAATGATTTACATTTTAGTTCATTATCAACATTAAAAGTCTTGACACCTTCAATTATCTGGGTATTTGTACTTGAGGTAATAAGATGTAGAGTAAAAATGTAAAATAGGATTATTTGACAATATGGGTATTGAGAGGGATGGTGTAGGACAAGAGAATTTAATGGAGACTAGAGATCTAATCCAATATGATTATAAAGTGGACTGAATAGCTGGACAGGTTATTAATACAATGAGATGGGCTTAAATACAAACCTAGAGCCTATTATACAGAATGAAATAAGTCAGAAAGAGAAAGACAAATACCACATATTAAAACATATATGTGGAATGTAGAGAGATGGTACTGATGATCCAACTTGCAGGGCAAAAAAGGAGACACAGACATAAAGAAAAGACTTTTGGACTCAGTTGGAGAAGGAGAGGGTGGGATGATTTGAGAGAATAACATTGAAACATATACATTACCATATGTGAAACAGATAGCTAGTGGAGGTTTGATTTATGACACAGGGCACCCAAAGCCACTAATCTGTGACAGCCCAGAGGGAAGGAGGGGGGAAAGATGTCGAAGGAAGGTTCAGGAGAAAGGAGACACACGTATGCCTGTGGCTGATTCATACTGATGTATGGCAAAAACCATCACAATATGGTGAAGTAATTATCCTCCAATCAATATAGATAAATAAAAATTTAAAAAATTATTACGGTTTTGCTTCTTTGTTTGAATGCTAAGTCACTTCCGTCATGTCCCACTGTTTGTAACCCTATGAACCATAACTCACCAGGCTCCTCTGTCCAAGGGATTCTCCAGGCAAGAATACTGGTTAACATTAACTTTGGTGAGAATTTTTGCCTGTTTAGTTCTTTGCTATATACCCAGGTCGAATTGTGGTGCTGGAGATGACTCATGAGCGTCCCTTGGACAGCAAGGAGTTCAAACCAGTCAATCCTAAAGGAAATCAATCCTGAATTTTCATTGGGAGAATTGATGTTGAAGCTGAAGCTCCAATATTATGGCCACCTGATGAGAAGAGACCTGTTGGAAAAGACCCTGATGCTGGGAAAGTTTGAAGGCAGGAGGAGAAAGGGATAACAGAGGATGGGATGGTTGGATGGCATCACTGACTCAATGTTCATGAGTCTGAACAAACTGTGGGAGATAGTGAAGGACAGGGGAGTCTGACATGCTCAGTACATGGTGTTGCAAAGAGTTGGACATGACTGACTGATTGAACAAAAACAACAATATGCAGATTCCCAGCAACACCTTGGTATCCATGATAATAGTTTCATATAATACATTCATTGAAACAATGAGCATCACATATTAAAGACACTTGATGTTTAATCGACTTCTGAACTAATAAGTCTAACCTTTAGGAAATAGAAGAATTTTAAGCTAGAGAGATTGGCTTATTTGTTTAATTAATTTAATATTTACCATAAAAGTTAAGATAATGGGATATTTGGTAGGAATGCTATGTGGGTTTAAAGAGCATGTCTGTGTTTTAGAAAGTTTTTTCATATTACTTTTCTCCATGGGACTCATAGTGGAATACAGGGTGATTTTGGTTAATATGACCTAAAGGAGACATTTAAAAGAAGAAAGCAGGTTAGTAAAGATAGCTTCTTGTTTTGAAATTTAGACAGTGGCTGACCTTATTTATTCTATGAAAATGAATGCCATTTTAATGGGTCACAGGAAAAATTCTACTGTGCTGTGCTGTGCTTAGTCATCTCCAACACTTTTAGACCCCATGGACCATAGCCCACCAGGCTCCTCTATCCAAGGTGATTCTCCAGGCAAGAATACTGGAGTAGGTTGCCATGCCTTCTTCCAGGGGATCTTCCCAACCCAGGGATTGAACTCAGGTCTCCTGCACTGCAGGCAGATTCTTTACCATCTGAGCCACCAGAAAAGCCCAAGAATACTGGAATGGGTAGCCTATCCCTTCTCCAGAGGAACTTCCTGACTCAAGAATTAAACCAGAGCCTCCTGCATTGCAGGCATATTCTTTACCAGCTGAGCCACCTGGGAAGCCAAAAATGCTACTACATAAGCTATAAAATAAACAGTGTACTGATTTGAGGGCTTCCTTGGTGGATCAGGTGTCAAAGAATCTGTCTGCAATGCAGGAGACCTGGATTCAGTCCCTGGGTCAAGAAGATCCCGTGGAAAATGGAATGGCTACCCACTTCAGTATTCTTGCCTGGAGAATCCTGTGGACAGAAGAGCCTGGTGTACTATAACCCATGCAGTCACAAAGCAATGGACATGACTGAATGACTAAGCATGTGTACTGATTTGAGGGATAATGAGAGATGCTATATATTTTACAAAGTTGGTGAATATATTATCCAAATTAACCTCATCTGAAAGCAACCAACATTTCAAACTGTGAACTAGTTATCAGGAATAGTGTCTGGGTTCTCTATTTAGAAATGAGGAATAAGTTAGTGAATCATAGTTTTGTATATATAGTGACAAGAGTAAAAATATGGTAACCTGGGGAAATTTTTCTTAGCTCTATCTGCTTCTTTGGCTGGCCCATCTTAGTCAAGACACTTCATCTTTTGGTTTCCTGAGGGAAGGAGAGAAGAGTCCATCATCATGCCATATCTAGGTTAGCACCAAAAAATAAGGAGAAGTTAACGAAATAGTGTTCTTTTCTTTTCTGATATTAATACAATGTTCATGATAGGAAAACAAATAAACAAACCTTTCTAGTTGTCAGCTAGCTTGTAAGGGTGAAAACTTAGCTAAACTTCTTACCTTCTAGGTTAATTGTCTTGTCCAATAATTATACTGACATAAAATAGATTGGAAGTGTAAAGTGAAAGTCACTCAGTCATGTCTGACTTTTTGCAGCCCCATGGACTATATAGCCCATGGAATTCTCCAGGCCCAAATACTGGAGTGGGTAGCCTTTCCCTTCTCCAGGGGGTCTTCCCAACCCAGGGATAGAACACAGGTCTCCTGCATTGCATTGGACTCTTTACCAGCTGAGCCACAAGGGAAGCACATAAAACTGATGAACAGGAGAGAAAACAATTTCATATGCATGAGATCCTCAAAGATATGAATCTCTGTCTAAATTATTTTATGCAGTTAAGGAGAAAGCAAACAACTCTTCCTGAGTCTGTTGGGCCTCAAATGTCTGATTACACCAGTTGGTCAGAAGTGTAAGTGCCAACTTGGGCTTGTAGCTAGTATCTGAAATTGGGTGGAGTGGGAAGTGGGGAGTAGGTAGGGGATGGAGGTGGGAGAATCCTTATCAGATTGAATTTTTAGCCTGTAGAATATGATGCTATCTAAGGATAAATAGTGTCAGAACTCAAATATGTAGGACACAAGCTGGTGTGTCAAACTTTGCTGATGTATTATTTCAGTTCAGTTTCAGTCGCTCAGTTGTGTCTGACTCTTTGCAACCCCATGAATCACAACACACCAGTCCTCCAGTCCAGCACCAGCTCCTGGAGTTCACTCAGACTCATTATCGAGTCGGTGATGCCATACATCCATCTCATCCTCTGTTGTCCCCTTCTCCTCCTGCCCCCATTCCCTCCCAGCATCAGTCTTTTCCAAAGAGTCTTTTCAACTCTTCACATGAGGTGGCCAAAGTACTGGAGTTTCAGCTTTAGCATCATTCCTTCCAAAGAAATCCCAGGGCTGATCTCCTTCAGAATGGACTGGTTGGATCTCCTTGCAGTCCAAGGGACTGTCAAGCGTCTTCTCCAACACCACAGTTCAAAAGCATCAATTCTTCAGCACTCAGCTTTCTTCACAGTCCAACTCTCACATCCATAGATGACCACTGGAAAAACCATAGCCTTGACTAGACAGACCTTTGTTGACAAAGTAATGTCTCTGCTTTTCAATATGCTATCTAGGTTGGTCATAATTTTTCTTCCAAGGAGTAAGTGTCTTTTAATTTCATGGCTGCAATCACCATCTGCAGTGATTTTGAAAAAAAGTCTGACGCTGTTTCCACTGTTTCCCCATCTATTTGCCATGAAGTGATGGGACCAGATGCCATGATCTTCATTTTCTGAATGTTGAGTTTTAAGCCAACTTTTTCACTCTCCTCTTTCTTTTCATCAGGAGGCTTTTTAGTTCCTCTTCACTTTCTGCCATAAGGGTGGTGTTATCTGCATATCTGAGGTTATTGATATTTCTCCCAGCAATCTTGATTCCAGCTTGTGCTTCTTCCAACCTAGTGTTTCTCATGATGTACTCTGCATGATGTAGTCATGATGTAAACTCTCATATAAGTTAAACAATCAGGGTGACAATATACAGCCTTGACATACTCCTTTTCCTATTTGAAACCAGTCTGTTGTTCCATGTCCCATTCTAACTGTTACTTCCTGACCTGCATACAGGTTTCTCAAGAGGCCAGGTGGTCTGGTATTCCCATTTCTTGAAGAATTTTCCACAGTTTATTCTGATCCACAGAGTCAAATGTTTTGGCGTAGTCAATAAAGCAGAAATAGATGTTTTTCTGGAACTTTCTTGCTTTTTTGATGATCCAGCAGATGTTGGCAATTTTATCTCTGATTCCTCTGCCTTTTCTAAAACCAGCTTGAACATCTGGAAGTTCATAGTCACATATTGCTGATGTATAAGAATTTCATATTCCCACATATTGAAATTGGGAGCAGAACCTAAAAGACGTATGTACACCTCATGTAATGGCCATGTTTGTTCATTATTTTTACCTCAACAGACTACTACAGACTCTCTCATAAGGGATTTGACAATTAATTTCTGAATAAATTATTTATATTTTCTTCATTAATTTCTCTTAATAGCATTTTAAATTTTATTAATTTTTTAAATTGGATGTAGCCTCAATGAATGCTTATAACCACTCATGTAGCAGCTACTATTATTTTATTTTAGCATTCAGTTCAGTTCAGTCAGTTAAGTCCGACTATTTGCGACCCCATGGACAGCAGCATGTCAGACTTCCCTGGCCATAACCAACTCCTGGATCTTGCTCAAACTCATGTCATCGATGCTGTGATGCCATCCAACCATCTCATTCCTCTGTCATCCCCTTCTCCTCCAACCTTCAATCTGTCCCAGCTTCAGGGTCTTTTCCGATGAATCAATTATTTGCATCAGTTGGCCAAATTATTGGAGTTTCAGCTTCAGCATCAGCCCTTCCAAAGAATATTCAGGACTGTTCTCCTTTGGGATTGACTGTTTTGAACTCCCTGCAGTCCAAGGGAATCTCAAGAGTCTTCTCCAATACCAGGGTCAAAAGCATTAATTCTTCAGCACCAGGCTTTCTTTATAGTCCAACTCTCATATCCATGCATGACTACTGGAAAGACCATAACTTTGACTAGATGGACCTTTGTTGGCAAAGTAATGTCTCTGCTTTTTAATATGCTGTCTATGTTGGTCATAGCTTTCCTTCCAAGTAGCAAGCATCTTTTAATTTAATGGCTGCGGTCACCATCTGCAGTGATTTGGGAGTCCAAGAAAATAAAGTATTTTCTTTTGGTATATTACACCTTTATTTGTTTGTCAGAGTTTTGAACCAATTGATGTGTATATACTAGAGATAGACAGCTTAAGATAAAAAAGTTTAACTATTAATAATACATTTTAGGCAAAGTTCTTCAGATATGCTGATAACAACCTGATTAACACTGACCCCAGATTAAGTGACCCATAATTTTGCACCTAACCTGTAATAAAGAGCTTCATGACTTTCCCAGGAACCATCATACACAGAGTGCAATGTATGCTTTCAATGCCCTAGAAGAATGTAGAAGTTGAGGCATATGCAGTCATTTACATCTTCCAAGTTCAATAAAAGGCACTGGTACTTTTACCAATGGAGAGTCAATAAGATTGCTAAATGGAAATTCATGCTCTTGGCAATATGAGGTCAGGGGGAAGGGAGGAAAGACAGAAGGAGCAACAGACAAAATATAGTCCTCCAATGACATCCAGGTCCTAATGCTTAGAACTTGCCAATGTGTTCTGTTACATAGCAAAGGGGGATTAAGTTCACTGATGAAATTAAGCTGCATATCAGATGACTCTGAGATAATATGATTATCCTGGACAATATGAGTGGGTTCAGTACAATCATAAGAGTCCTCATATGTAAAAGAAAGATGCAGGAAATTTAGAATGAGTGAAGCAGTATAAGAAAGACTTAAGAAAAATGGAATGAGGACATTAGCTAAGGAATGTGAGCAGCCTTTATAAGATGGAAAATGCAAGAAAGCAAATTTTCCTTTAGAGCCTCCAGAAAGGATTGCAGCTTGTTGTCACCTTGATTTTAGTCATATGAGACACATTTTGAAGTTCTAGCCTCCATCCAGATATGCAAGATGATAAACAGATATTATTTAAGATACTAAATTTTGGTAATTTGTTACAGCAGCAATATGAAACTATAGGGTACAGTGCAGTAATAGAAACTATTGTTTTTCAAGCAGAAAGAAATTTGATGTAAGATTTGGTGATTGCTAATTTCTGGAAGAATGAAAAAAAACTGGATAATGTGATATCTTTGGACTGTTGGGTTCAAAACCACACAATATCAGCTCCCATCAATGCCAATATCCCTGCCACCTTATACTTAAGAAGTAATATTTGTGCAAAATAAAGTTTTTTTTTTTAATTCGAAGAGTTATGTCAATATGCCCAGACCACTGTCTAACATTGAGGTGACACCTTGAGTTTTGGTGGGGTTTACTTTCCATTCTCTAGCATATGTATGTTTGCATATATAGGCATTTAGAGTATTTCTGTAAATACTCATCAAATTCAGTCAACACAATGTTATCCATGCAGTGAACCAGCGTATAATCCTATAAGATGGTGAGATGATCAAGATTCTTGCAGCCAATTTATGCAGAGAACCAGAGGTGTACTGCTGACCTCACAGCAAACTGCATCTGCTTGTTAAGACAGAGGAAGAAAAAACAAATTTGCACACTGAAAACTGCTTACCAGTTGTCAGAAGAATATTGATTAGCTGCAAAAAGGAGACCACAAGGGGAAGAGCAACCCCAGTTACATTTATCCTTCTGATCAAGTTTAAAATAATTATCTGTCATTCTCAAACACTAACCCATCTTCTCTTCACAATATCAGTATATCTTCTGCTTCTTAAATGGGAACATGATAGAAATCATCACCTTGACATTCTTCAAGTCTTCAGGTGGCACTAATATCTGTGGCACCGGAGTTACAAGATGGAATTTGGTTTATTATTTTGGTATACAAGGGAAGTTTAAGGGGTTTCCCTAGGCTTTAACAAGCAAAATAATCCTCATAATTATGAGAGAACCATTGCGGGAATTTTGTTAGTTGTCAGGTTTGTCTGTTCAAATTATGTAGTCAAAAATGGCAGAAACAAATAGAGGTTTGTGTTATAAATCTGCTGTTGGAGCTGAACGCAAGACAAATTCCATTTACCACTGAGTTCATGTGTACTCTTATTCTGACTGGTGAACCCCAATATATTACCATGCTTTCCCAAACTGTGAGAACCACAGTATGGTAATCCTTTGAAAGTCAAGTTTGTTCTCTCTCCTCAGTGTAAGGCATACACCCATCTTGGTTGCTGCTGCTGCTGCTAAGTTGCTTTAGTCGTGTCCGACCCTGTGCGACCCCAGAGATGGCAGCCCACCAGACTCTGCCATCCCTGGGATTCTCCAGGCAAGAACACTAGAGTGGGTAGAAAGCCACATATTCATTTGGGAAGCCTAGATAAATATTTATTTGGTAGACCTCCAGAGTAATATAGGTAGGGGGTGGATAAACAGATCACAGGTGAAAAATGTACTCCAGCATTCCTATCTTCCTAAGTCATTGGATTTCTTACACTATGTTATACAATAAATATCTAATATGTCAACTCTATTTAATTCAGGCAACTGCTGAATCCATGTTTCATTGAGATATTCAAACAAACTATTATAGTTGCTTCTAGCTTCCTAAGTAGTTTTATCTGTTAACACTATACTTAGTATGTTCTAGATACTTATCTAAACTGTACATATATTAATCTTCATAATAATCACACATGGTAAATACAAATGTCATCTCTATTTTATAGATGAGCAAAATTAGGCAAAAAACAGTCAAGCATCTTGTCTAAGTTCACAAAGTTTTCACAAGGCTTATAAGTGGTAGAGATGAAATTCAATCTGAAATATCATCCTTTAATGATAAATTCAGCACCTCTAAAATTGTGTTCACTATCCCCTCTTGGAATCCATGGAATCTATTCCCACACATGTTCCATAGATTTTTGATAAGGTAAATTAGTAAAGTCTTGTGACTAACCTGTAAATCACACTTCTGATGTGTGAAGCGTCTCCTCTCAAGTCAGATCTTTCATTTTTTCTCCTGAGACATCTGTTAGGATATGGCTCTGGTCATGGATTTGAAAACTATGAGGGGTGACTATAGCAGGGCTTGAGAATAATCGGTAAGTGCTCTTGAAGGAACTGCCTAAGGTGCTATGTCTGTATCCTTGTATACTGTCCGTGATGCTGTAATTAGATGTCTGCAAACACCTTTCTGTTTGGCCAGGTGACTATATGATAGAATCTGTGATAAAGGATAGTAGGGGACTTCAAATATAGAGGTGAAAGGAGCATTTTACCTGTTCCAGTTTCTTTTTTTAATATAAATTTATTTATTTTAATTGGAGGTTAATTACTTTACAATATTGTATTGATTTTGCCATACATTAACATGAATTCACCACAGGTATACACGTGTTCCCCATCCTGAACCCCCTTCTTTCCTCCCTCCCCGTACCATCCTTCTGGGTCATCTCAGTACACCAGCCCCAAGCATCCAGTTTCATGTATCGAACCTGGACTGGTGATTCATTTCATGTATGATATTATACATGTCTCAATGCCATTCTTCAAAATCATCCCACCCTCTCCCTCTCCCACAGAGTCCAAAAGACTGTTCTATCCAACTGTATCTCTTTTGCTGTCTTGCATACAGGGTTATCATTATCATCTTTCTAAATTCCATATATATGTGTTTCTTTCTTGTGAGTTTCCTGTTTATTTCTGGTTCCTATCAGGGCCAACTCATTTATGATTCCTTGCACTAGCAGTAACAATTCCTTCTAGTAGCAGTAAATAAATGGTGTTTTCAACTTTTCCAAACAATATCATAACCAGCTTCATCCTGCACCCATCTTCATATACCAGCCACAGCCAACCAGAGTCCCCTCTTCAGAAGTCTGGGTCCCACATTCTCAGCCCCATCCTATAAGTTTCAAAGTTTTTGTAATTCCAACTACTTCTTTCTTCTCTCAGATTTAGGGATAGAATCTTATGGTCTTCCCAGGCGGCAAAGAACCCACCTGCCTATGAAAGAGGAGGTAAGAAATACAGGTTCAATCCCTTGGTCAGAAAGTTCCCCAGAGGAGAGTGTAGGAACTCACTCCAGTATTCTTGCCTGGAAAATTCCATGGACAGAGGAGCCTGGTAGCTATATTCCATGGGGTCACAAAGAGTCGGACACAACTGAAGTGACTTAAAATGCATGCTACCTTTCCCATATAGCTGCTACCTTTCCCATCCCTTAGAGTTCCATTTTATCCTTTCACTTACATGGCTAAAAACTTTATTCCTAGTTAATAATTTTTCAAATAGAAGTATCTTTCTTCAAATAATTGCTTTGACTTCCATTTTCTGACTATGGGCTCTGACTGATACAAGTGAGACAATTTCAATATCTTCAAGGAGCTGTGGCTTTTTTTCCCAAAAAGGTTAAAAAAAATACACAATAAATCAGTTAATTCCTTAGGCAAGGGGACAGTAATAGGATTTGGGTTTTACAAGACTCATTTATTGTATCAAACTCACATGTTTCCATTATGATTCTGAGAGCTTAACTCTATCCTATTAAGAGCCTAACTGTTGTATAACAGAACTGGCAAGGTAGAAACTTCAAATTACTTTGTATTTCTTTAACTCCTTGGATTGATTTCTGTGTCTTATTTATTGTTGTCTCAGTCAGTGACTGTTAATAGTAAGAGACCCTTTTAGGGACTCAAAAAAGTCTAAACTTATGGAAGCAGGTGAGTTTGGGAAGTGAAAGGAAAGAGGAAAAGGAAGCTGATTATTTAATTCCCCATATTATAATTTTCTTTCATTGTGCCATCCTATTCAATCAGATGAAACCAACTCACTTCACTCTCTTTAAATTCCTCACGATCATTTTCAAGAGCCACTTGATCTCCAAATCCCACTCAGTGATAAGAAACTGCATGCTACCAATGACCACATTTGATAGGCCACCTACAATCTACTTTCACTGGTAATGAAGGGTCTTAAGGGTCTTTTCTTGAAATCCCTTCCAGTTCTATATATTTTGCTAGTTAAAGTTTACTATAAGAAACAAAAACTACTCGAGACATTTCCAATACAGTATAACTTAATATTGAAATTTGAATTCAAGTTCTCGGGATTTATTTTTGTTTACACATGAGCATCCTTTAATTTGGGACTCTAAAAAAACATTGATTTCCTGTATTTGCTGATAGGTCTTCCTTATAATCAGCCCAACAAATGTATTATGAATTCCAAAAAAAAGACAATATATCACATTAAAACTTATGGACTCTAAGTTTTCAGTTTTTATATTTGCTGGGTTTTATAACATCTTCCTGGATATTTGTTTTCATAAGGATATAGATGTGGGTAAATCAGTTCTTCCCTCTCTTACATTGGATCATAATATTTAAAAGTGTCAGTTCAAAGTCTTCTATACTTGGTCATGAATACCAGGTTTGCCAAATATTTGCTGTTTGACACTAGAAAAGTTATTTAAATTCCATGACCATCAAAACTACTCATGAATATTGACAAAATATTGATACCTATTTTCAAGTTTTATATAAATATTAAATAAGATATTTTGCTCATTTTTAAGGATAGACATTTATCAAAAAAAGACCTAAAGATGGCCAAAAGACACATAAAAAAGATGCTCAGCCTCACTACTTGGTAAACAGTTGCAAATAAATCAAAGCTATTTTGAGGTGCCATCTCACATCTATCAAAAGTCATCATCAAAAAGTCTATAAATAATAAATACTGGATGTGATATGGAGAGAAAGGAACTACACTCTTGGTGGGAATGTAAATTGGTAAAACCACTGTGGAGAACACTATGGAGATTCTTTAAAAAAAAAAATACTAAAAATGGGGGGCTACCATATGATCATACAATCCTACTCCTGGGCATATATGCAGAGAAGATTGCAATTTGAAAAGATACATGCACACTAATATTCATTGTGTCACTATTTACAGTAGCCAAGACATGGATCTAAATGTCCGTTGTCAGCTGAATGGATAAAGAAGATAAGGTATATTTATGCAATGAATATTACGCAGCCATAAAATAATAAAATAATGCCATTTGCAGTAACAAGAATGGACCTACAGATTTTCATACTAAATGAAATATGCCACACAGAGAAAGACAAATAATGTATGATATCACTTGCATGTGGAATCTAAGAAAAAGATAAGCATGAGTTTATATACAAAACAGAAATAGACCCACAGACATAGAAAACAAAAGACAATCTCTTTAACAAGTGGTGCTGGGAAAACTGGTCAACCACTTGTAAAAGAATGAAACTAGATCACTTTCTAACACCACACACAAAAATAAACTCAAAATGGATTAAAGATCTAAATGTAAGACCAGAAACTATAAAACTCCTAGAGGAGAACATAGGCAAAACACTCTCCGACATAAATCACAGCAGGATCCTCAATGATCCGCCTCCCAGAATACTGGAAATAAAAGCAAATATAAACAAATGGGA
>SJYX01011459.1:58183-88325 GCA_006410675.1 Oreotragus oreotragus
CCACACAGTCAAAGACTTTGGCATAGTCAATAAAGCAGAAATAGATGTTTTCTGGAACTCTCTTCCTTTTTCAATGATCCAACAGATGTTAACAATTTGATCTCTGGTTGCTCTGCCTTTTATACATCCAGCTTGAACATCTGGAAATTCATAGTTCACATATTATTGAAGCCTGGCTTGGAGAATTTTGAGCATTACTTTACTAGCATGTGAGATGAGTGCAATTATGCGGTAGTTTGAGCATTCTTTGTCATTGCCTTTCTTTGGAATTGGAATGAAAACTGACCTTTTCCAGTCCTGTGGCCGCTGCTGAGTTTTCCAAATTTGCTGGCATATTGAGTGCAGCACTTTCACAACATCATCTTTCAGGATTTGAAATAGCTCAACTGGAATTCCATCACCTCCACCTGTTCGATGTGGTGCTTCCTAAGGCCCACTTGACTTCACATTCCAGGATGTCTGGCTCTAGGTAAGTGAGCACACCATCATGTTTATCTTGGTCGTGAAGATCTTTTTTGTACAGTTCTTCTGTGTATTCTTGCCACTTCTTCTTAATATCTTCTGCTTCTGTTAGGTCTATACCATCTGTTCTTTATCGAGGCCATCTCTAATTTCCTTGAAGAGATCTCTAGTCTTTCCCATTCTACCTCTATTTCTTTGCTTGATTGCTGAAGAAGGCTTTTTTTATCTCTCCTTGCTATTCTTTGGAACTCTGCATTCAAATGGGACTATCTTCCCTTTTTTTCCTTTGCTTTTCGCTTCTCTTCTTTTCACAGCTATTTGTAAGGCTTCCTCAGACAGCCATTTGGCTTTTTGCTTTTCTTTTTCTTGGGGATGGTTTTGCTCCCTGTCTCTTGTACAATGTCACAAACCTCTGTCCATAGTTCATCAAGCACTCTGTATATCAGATCTAGGCCCNTTTGCTTTTCTTTTTCTTGGGGATGGTTTTGCTCCCTGTCTCTTGTACAATGTCACAAACCTCTGTCCATAGTTCATCAAGCACTCTGTATATCAGATCTAGGCCCTTAAATCTATTTCTCACTTCCACTGTATAATCATAAGGGATTTGATTTAGGTCATACCTGAATGGTCTAGTGGTTTCCCCCACTTTCTTTAATTTAAGTCTGAATTTGGCAATAAGGAATTCATGGTCTTGTTTTTGCTGACTGTATAGAGCTTCTCCATCTTTGGCTGCAAAGAATATAATCAATCTGATTTCGGTGTTGACCATCTGGTGATGTCCACATGTAGTCTTCTCATGTGTTGTTGGAAGGGAGTTTTTGCTACGACCAGTGCATTCTCTTGGCAAAACTCTATTAGCCTTTGCCCTGCTTCATTCCACATTCCAAGGCCAAATTTGCCTGTTACTCCAGGTGTTTCTTGACTTCCTACTTTTGCATTCCAGATCCCTATAATGAAAAGGACATCTTTTTTCGGTGTTAGTTCTAAAAGGTCTTGTATGTCTTCATAGAACCGTTCAGCTTCTTCCACGTTACTGGTTGAGGCATAGACTTGGATTACCATGATATTGAATTGTTTGCCATGAAAATGAAGAGATCATTCTGTCATTTTTGAGATTACATCCAAGTACAGCATTTCAGACTCTTTTGTTGACTATGATGGATACTCTATTTCTTCTAAGGAATTCCTGCCCATAGTATGGTCATTTGAGTTAAATTCACCCATTCCAGTCCATTTTAGTTTGCTGAATCCTAGAATGTCGACGTTCATTCTTGCCATCTCCTGCTTGACCAGTCCCATCAATTCATGGCAAATAGATGGGGAAACCGTGGAAACAGTGACAGACTTTATTTTGGGGGGCTCCAAAATCACTGCAGATAGTGACTGCAGCCATGAAATTAAAAGATGCTTGTTCCTTGGAATAAAAGTTATCACCCACCTAGACAACATATTAAAAAGCAGAGACATTACTTTGTCAAGAAAAGTCCATCTAGTCAGGACTATGATTTTTCCAGTATTCATGCGTGGGTGTGAGACTTGGACTATAAAGAAAGCTGAGTGCTGAAGAATTGATGCTTTTGAACTGTGGTGTTGGAGAAGACTCTTGAGAGTCCCTTGGACTGCAAGGAGATCCAACCTGTCCATTCTGAAGGAGATCAGTCCTGGGTGTTCTTTGGAAGGACTGATGCTGAAGCTGAAACTCCAGTACTTTGGCCACCTGATGCAAAGAGCTGACTCATTTGAAAAGACCACAGAGCTGGGAAAGATTGAAGGCAGGAGGAGAAGGGGACGACAGAGGATGAATTGGTTGGATGGAATTACCGACTCAATGGATATGAGTTGGGTTATCTCTGGGAGTTGGTGATGGACAGGGAAGCCTGGCATGCAGCAGTCCATGGGGTCACAAAGAGTTGAACACGACTGAATGACTGAACTGAACTAATCTGAACTTTTCATTTTCATTGAGATACAATTAACTCATATAACATTATATTGACTCAATGGATATGAGTTGGGTTATCTCTGGGAGTTGGTGATGGACAGGGAAGCCTGGCATGCAGCAGTCCATGGGGTCACAAAGAGTTGAACACGACTGAATGACTGAACTGAACTAATCTGAACTTTTCATTTTCATTGAGATACAATTAACTCATATAACATTATATTAGTTTCAGCTGTACAGCACAATATTTGTTACTTGAATATATTATAAAATGATCATCACAGTAAGTCTAGTTAACACACATCACCACACATAGTTATTAATACAAATTTTTTATCTTGTGATGAGAACTAGGCCTGGCGTGCTGCGATTCATGAGGTTGCAAAGAGTCGGACACGACTGAGTGACTGAACTGAACTGAAACCAACCAAAACCTTTGGCTTCTCCACTATTTGATTGACTTAAGACATTGTTATATTTTGGCTCAGTTGAATATTGGAAGTAGTTAGCTCAAATACAATGCAATTTTGTGGAGCAGGGCTTCATCTTACACGAGAAGAGAGTTCACAATTAGAGCCAATGTTAATAAATTTATTGATGTAGATGATGTTTAATAATTATCACACAAACATATTGATTTTGGATTGTATTGTGGATTTTTGATGGGCTGAGTAAACTCATTTTTATTTGAAAAAAAAAAAGGACCATTTGTTGCTTTTATTTTCAGAACTCTAAATGTTAAAAACTGACCTACTTTATGTGCAAGGGAATTCTTTGCATTAAATGTTGAAGCTTTAGGTGAGGGAAGAATCAGGGAAATTCTTTCATCACTGAGAAGGTGCCTTAACCACCTTCTTATTTACTTTGTCTAAATGCACTTCTTAGTCAAAATTCTGCAAAAAGTTGCCAGTGGTCTCCAGTGTTTGCCTCCAATTGTGATGGAAATGAAATAGTCTCTGGTAATCTTTGTATCTCAACAGAAGAGTCTAATATATTACAAGGGTGCCTGTCATGTCAAAGCTTAATGTAAACCAAAGTTATAGTAGAGTCAAGATGGGATATACAGGCATCAAAAGCAGATCTGCAAAGATAAGGATGAATATTTTGACACCAACTTGTATACTGCACTTCAATCCCAGCCATATTCACTTGGAGTTAGCACAAATCTTATGAGTTAAAGGCTCAGTTCTCCGCAAGACTGCCCTCCTTTCAGACTGCCCTCCTTCTAGCTGATTGTAGAGGTCTCCAGACCACCCACATGTTTTACCAACTGGCTACAAATTTGAGAGTACTCAAGACCTCTTCAGATTCAATAATACACTAGAAAATCTTATGGGAGTCACAGAACTATTATAATTACAATAGTATCCTTATTATAAAAGATATAAATTAGGATCAGTCAAATGAAGAGACATAGGGCAAAATTTGCAAAGGTTCAGAATTCAAACCTCTTGTTCTCTCTCCATAAGGCATCAGGATGTGTCATCCTTCTGGCATTTCAATTTGTTCATCAGCTAGAAACCTCCACCAAGCTTGGTGTATAACATTTTTATTGGGATTTCACCATGTGGGCATAATTGATTGAATCTTTGGCCATGTGATTGAAGTCAGCCTCTAGTCTCCTATCCTCACCACATGTTGAAAGGTTAGGCTGATATCAAGTGGCTCAAAGCCCCAATCCTATAATTGTTTGATTCATTTTTCTGGCATAACCAGTAGCTCTCATCCTGAATCATCTCTTTAGCATAAACTCAAGTGTAGTCCAAGGGCTAGCCATGAATATCAAGGACAGTCACACCACTAGAGAAATTCTAAGGATTTAGATATTACCTCCCAGGAACCAGACACAAAGACCAGACATATTCTGGATTATATAACAAGGGGACTGGGTAGGTGTTTCCAAGAAATAAGGGGAAAAATAAATTAGATAAGAAGTAAGTAGCCTTATGGGACTCAATTGTTTATTTATTTTTATATTAGATATTCATGAGGTTTAAAATTCCTTTTACTTTGGTTGCTTTCCATTCCATGCACTCAAGCTATCCCATTCATTTAGTAGAGAGATATAGGGGAAAAATAAACCATAAACAGGGCCATTTTGACGCTCAAATAATGTGTTAGGCTTTTATTTGATATTTAGAAGTTCCAGGAACATCACAGATAGAGAAAAACAGAATGAATACACACAATAAGATTCAATAGTCAGGAAATGTGTAACCAGTTCTAGGAGTATCTTTTCGGTAGTAATATCTCTTTAGAGTACTGGGAAACTAAGGGGAAAAAAAAAAAAAAACTAACCTAACTCAAAGCATTTAGATGATTTTATGAAGATCTTTTGGATGTTATGAGAATTGTTTTTTTTTTTTTTTTCATATCTGTGGACTAGCACCAAGGTGAAATAGTATGACTAAGATTTATAAAAGGGTTTTATAAGAAAGCAAAAAAACCTTTATTCTAATGCAAATTTCCACAGTATTTTTCTAAACACTATTTTAACTTAGTAGACCACATTGTGTGTGTGTGTTCAGCCTCTCAGTCATGTTGGGCTTGTTGCAACCCCATGGGCTGTAGCTTGCCAGGCTCCTCTGTCCGTGGAATTTTCCAGGCAAGAACACTGAAGTGAATTGCTTTTTCCTACTTTGGAGGATCTTCCAGACCCAGGGATTGAACCTGAGTCTCTTGAGTCTCCTGCATTGGCAGATGGATTGTTTACCACTGTGCCATCTTTCTGGTCAGAATTACAGAAATCAGTTCAGCTCAGTTGAGTTCAGTCGCTCAGTCGTGTCCGACTCTTTGCGACTCCATGAATCGCAGCACACCAGGCCTCCCTGTTCATCACCATCTCCCGGATAATTATCAGGAAAAATAGGAGAATTAGGCTTAACCCCACAATAACTTAACTCACTTTAACTTTAAATTATTTGTCCTGGTATACTCCCTCCTTTTGAACATTCATCTCCTTGTGACATTCAGCTCAAAATCTTGCAACTTACATAATTTGTTGCTCATATTCCCATTGAACATCGATATTTCACTTGAATACGTAAATTATATTGATACTGAAAAGCAATGACAAAAAAGTGAAGTGAAAACTCTTCAAGACAAATGAAAAGCAGATTATTCAGTTCTCTGTGTTTCAAAGATAAGGACTAGCAAAATGACATGATGACACTATAATTCAGTAGCAAAATGGGGGAAAACTATTATACAAGACTAATTTGACATTAGATTCCTAACTAAGCAGAGGATCCTGAATATTCCTCCAGTGCACCTGAAGTCAACTCTTTAGAATCTGGAAACTATATATTAAGCAAAGCCTTGAGTAGAATGATGAACGGAAGGCATTTCAGAGAATGGTAAACAAGACAGGTAGGAATGTTGGGTGGAGCAGACTGTTAGGGACTTTGAAAGCCAACCAGATGTTTTGAACTTAATATGATGCATACATTATGGTTTGCCCCCTGGAATAATGAAAGACAGTAATTTTAGGATCAACCTGGAGTGACTAAGAAGGATTGATTATAAAGGAAGAGAGAGGACACCAATACTTTAAATTGTTGTGGGAGATGGGCAGAATTGTGGAAATGTATTCCAAGACACAGGAAATGATGAAGTTCAGAACATAAGAGAAGGAAGTGATTTTAATAAAGAATGATTTCTTCCTCTGAATAGTAATTGCTATAATTATTAGTAACAATTATTTCCACATAAATCTAGTTTCCTCTAGATACTTCTGCCTGCTGAGAGTCCTCTGGTTCCCTAATGATCCTTCTTCAGGGAAAATTATGTATGCAGTAGCTGAAAGGCTTTTTCAGCATGTTCAGATTATAGGGCAAATACAAGCAGTCTGTGAAGGCAACTAGGCCTGACAGACGTATTCCAATATATTTTTCTTCAGTATTTTGCTATTTTGTTTTTCATTTAAACCTGTTCTTTTGGCACTCCATTTTTATTTCAAGACAAACTCAAAGGTAAGGGATTTCAGGGCTGTTCAAATTATATTACTTAAGGTATAAGATAACCTGGATGTACCAATGTGGGGAGAAGGCAAATGACTTTTTTAACTCCAAGATTGTGGGAATTTTAATGGACACCTTTTAATATAGTGTAAAAAGCTTTTTACACTTATTAAAAGAACTACTAATCAAAATGACTATAGTCCCAACTTCAGGGAGACTGACTATTGTAAATCAGGTTACAAATATAGTGTAATAAGAGATGGATTTACTTTGACCTTTCTTCCCCTCCATTAATTTTTGAAATTTTTATATTTCTTTCTGTAACATTAGACTGTCATTATGTTCTCCCTTCTAATTGGCACTATCATTGAATATTATCTGGAATTCTAGAACCATGGACTAAAATTATGTTATAAGTAGGCATATAGATATGAACTTTAAACTAGTAGATATAACTTTATATTTTACTTTAGATTGATGAAAAAACATACATCTACTTATTAGGTATATGTAATATTTTATCTGCTCTTATATTATTGCACTAGTTCCATACTTTTCCTAACAATCATCTCTTCAGTGTGTGTGTAAGATTCTTTCTAGAGTGCCCTTAAAATTTAACTGTAGAATATAGAATGTTTTTATCATGAAAGTAACCTATGTTCAAAATTCATGTACTCAAGATTAATATGTCTCAACCAATAATCTTTAGAGAGTTTGTATTATACCCTGGAAACATCTTAGGAATTTTGGGAAGTAGAGGGTTTTGACATTCTTGGCAGGGACACTTTGTCCCAGTGATTGAGAGAATTGTTAGTGGTTAAGACATGAAAGCTAACCATCAACACATAGACAATTCCAAAATGAAGAATATTTCAAAGTTCTTCACAAGTTATAGGTTTGCCTTTAAATATGTGAAAATCCTACTTATCACTATCTAATTCTTAAACTAAACTCTTCTTTATTTTTCCAGCACATTTTATGCAATTTGTATACACACTGAATTTTAAAAAATGCAACAACAATGTCATTTGAAGAAAGGTTATCATTTTTTCCTTCAGATTTTCTGAAGATTTAACTACATTTTATAAAATCATGTCTTTTATAGCAGCATCATGGTATTTGAATCTCTATACCAAACATCTATATTAGCCTATAGCAGTAACTGTCATATTCATTATAATTTCTTAAATAGGTTCAAATGTCTGAATATTTTCTGATTTCTTTTTTCAAGTGCAGTTGTACTTGAGAATTTATATATTTTGTGCTGTTTTATTATATTTTCTTCTTACAATGGTTGATGCTCTGCCTGTTATTTCTTTACCTGGCCTACATCCTTACACCCTAGCTGCTAACTGCTGAGGTGGTGGTTGGTCACTAAGTTGTGTCCATTCTTTGTGACCCCATGGATTGTAACCCACTAGCATCCTCTGTGGATTTTCCAGGCAAGAATATTGGAGTGGGTAGCCATTCCCTTCTCTAGGGAATTTGTCTCACCCAGGGATTGAACTGGGTCTTCTGCATTGCAGGCAGATTCTTAATCAACTGAGCCACCAAGCTAACTGCTAGGATGCTCCTTCAAGAACTATCTTTGGATGGAATGAGAGATCCCTTAACCTTTGCTATGCTCTGTGTTCCCTAAATTTATATGTTGAAATTCTAAAACCATGTGATGATATTAGAAGCTGGGGCCTTTGGGAGTTCTTAGGTTTTCTGTTGGGGAGGGGGAAGTTTTCTCCATTAGCCCTTTTGAGTTTTAGTGGCTCAAATAACAATAAAGTTGACACAAGACAAATTAACAGAAGAAAAAGAAACAAATTTTAATTTATGTGCACAAAGTTCTCATAGAAATGGGACCTCAAAGATGGAGAAAGCAAGCAGCTTTGATATATTTTAGACAATAAATTTGTGAGGAATTGACAGGGGAAAGAAACTTAGGTTCTGGGTGCCCAATTAATGAAGAATCTAAACAGAGTTTGGATTTGGTAGTAAACAAGAGAAGTAATAAAGTTTACTTATATAGGTTTCTTGGTCCCAAATTCCCTATCTTTAGTGACAAGGTTGTCCTTCTACCTCTAGACACAGAGAGTATACCTTTTATGTAAGATTTATTTCCTATTTTTAGAGAGACAGGAGTCAGAGTGTTATTCTTGTACTGGCCATTTCTTACACAACTGTGTGTGCTAAGTTGCTTCAGTCATGTTTGACTCTTTGTGACCCCATGGACTGTAACCCACCAAGCTCCTCTGTTCACAGGATTCTCCAGGCAAAAACAGTGGACTGGGTTGTCATTTCCTTCTCCAGGGGATCTTCCTGACCCAGGGACTGAACCTACATCACTTACATCTCCTGCATTGGCAGGAGGGTTCTTTTCCACTAACGTCACTTGGAAATTCAAAACAACAATATGTCACTGAAACATGTTTTGGGGTAACATACCCTGTTTCCTAACAATTCTGAGGAGACCTCAGGAAGCTCTGTACAACTTATACTATGTAATGATTCAGAGGAGAACTTTGCTTCTGGGGAAAATGACTTGAAATTAATTTTTTATTCCACTTATAATTAATGGGTTACATTATTTTTACACATGTCTGCATTTTACACTAGCTATAGATTTCAGTTCAAGATATAAAGGGAAATTTCAAAATACTTTTCTTAGAAGAAAGCGCGAGGTCTGACAATCTAAGAGACACTTTATGACAAATTTAAATGTGAGTTTATATGCTTATATTTTTATTTTAGTGTATTTTACATGAAGAGCATCTCAATCAGGACATTTTCAGGTATTTACAGAAAGATAAATATTATTATTATATAAAATATAAAATTGTTAGCAATAATATTTTGCTAGTGTAAGAAGCATTAAATATACAATGGCAATGCTGATCACATTTCTTAGCAATCAGACTGCAAGTTAATTCAAATAATCAAAAATAAGAATTTGGCATTATTAGGTCTCCATCCACTAACAAACTCAGAATCAAATCATAGCAATACTTGAGGTGGCATTTCATGAGCAATTGCAATAACTGAAAAATAGGGTATTTTTTTATTGTTGTGTTATCCATCATAAAAATGCCTATGAACAGAAGAGAAAAAGAAAAGGGCAAATTTAAATCAGGTTATATAAAAACAAAACCTGAGCCATTTGGGAAAAAGTAGAATCAGCTCTGACTTGAGCTAGAGTAGTCCTAGCAGTAGACAAGCCCACTTCTGGCTTCTTGAATGTTATTACCCACAATCATTTTCTTATTTTCTAACATATCATAAGGAAAAAGCACGAGTACAGTAAAGTGAACAAGGGTTTTAAAATCAATTAACTACCTAAACCTGTTTGAACCTCAGTCTTACATTTAAAAGGAGATAATAATTAGTTGTCACACAGGTTTTTTTTTTTTTCTTTTTCTTTTGTATGTGAGAATTAAATATGACAATTTATTTTAAATTCTATCTACATTGTTATCTAGAAGATTCTCTGAGGAATAAAATAGGAAAAGTGAATACTTGGGCATTCAGGAGAAGAAGCTCTACCAACAAGGGACAGAGATTATAATAAGTTAGCAAGATTTCTGAAAAAAACCTGTAGCTTTCTCTATGACTCAGAGGGAGGAAAACCTTGGGAAAAAAAAGTTGGCTGGTATGACTCTTACAAAGAACATAATAGGAAATAAGGTATTGCAGACCAGAGTAGTCTGCTCACCATATAGACCTCTTTGAGGTTCTCTGGAAGGAATGGCTCTAGGGAAAGAGTTGTTCAGAAGTGTGCATTGGGAAGGAGTGTGGAAGTGACTGATTCTGTATTTGAATTCAGAAGCTGATGCTTGCATGCTAAGTTGCTTCAGTTGTGTCTGACACTTTTGTGACACCATGGACTATAGTACTCGAGGCTTTCCTGTACAAGGGATTCTCCAGGCAAGAATACTGGACTGGGTTGACATTTCCTCCCCCAGGGGATCTTCCCCATCCAAGGACTGAACTCAGGTCTCCTGCATTGGCAGGTAGATTCTTTACCACTAGTGCCACCTGGCCATTTAAATGAAAATGTTGATCCAGAAGGAGTTGATAGATACTAGTGATGATTACAACTCTCAACTTCCTCACCTTAAGAGCAAAATTCAGTTGCCTGTGACCTTCATGAAAATATTGTACCTTTGAGCTCATCTAAACTTACCTATGAGTTACGCTCTCACAGTCAAAAAGACTACCTGACCTTCCTGTAGGTGTAAATTCCTGAGCAACCATTTGAAGTGAAGTCGCTCAGTCGTGTCCAACTCTTTGCAGCCCCATAGACTGTAGCCTACAAGGCTTCTCTGTCCATGGGATTTTCCAGGCAATAGTACTGGAGTGGATTGCCATTTCCTTCTCCAGGGGATCTTCCCAACCCAGGGCTCCTGCACTGTAGACAGACGCTTTACCATCTGAGCCACCAGGGAAGTCCATTTAGCCACTGCCAAAAGAGGTTGTGCCAACAGAGCATTTTGCAATGATGGGGTGTTGCAAATTCAGTCAGGATGTGTAGTTATATGGGCAGAACAGACATATTCCAGCAGTGTGGTACATTAGCCACTTGACTCTGGGAACATAGTGAGGACATTGATGGGCACATGCAGATCTAGAATGGGTGGATTCTACAAATAAGGGAATATTTTATGTGATAAGATTTTTATTTACATTTTATTGGAAGTTTCATGGTTGAAACAAACAGCTGGATAAAATCCACTACCCATAAGTCTACAAAAATATTTACCAATGACTACTTAGGAAATTCCATTGATTCTTCTTCCTTGACTCTTATTTTTAATCAGAAATTATATAATCTTAGAAGGAAATTTATTTTATATTGCCAGTATTTTCAAAGCTGAGTAGTAATTATTTTTGACATATTATTTTCAGGTATTTAATAATAAGTCACAATACTGCATGGTTGGTGCAATTTTAAAGCTGATAGAGCACCACTATTCTATTCTGTCTTTCACTCAGTCGTGTCTGACTCTTTGTGATCCCATGGACTGTAGCCTGACAGGTTCCTCTGTTTGTGGAATTCTCCAGGTAATACTGGAGTGGGTTGCCATTTCTTCCTCCAGGGGATCTTCCCAACTCAGGGATCAAATCTCAATCTCCTGAATTTCAGGGAGATTACTGAAGAGTAAAAAAGGCTCTGCTTTGGTCTGCATAATAATTTAAAATTTTTCTAATAGTAATTAGGTTTGTTGGAAGCTTTATGATAAATGCCCTTATGTAGTAACTCACTTAATCCTCATAACAAGGAAAGGTAGAACATAGTCTTTGTAGTCAAACCCTTTGGCTTCAAATCTTGGAGAGTTTGTATTTTCTCTTCTCTTTTACGGATTCTCTTCTCCAAGGAAGCATGTGGTTTGCTTTCTTCCATCATCAGATTTTTATTCAAGCCTCACTATCAACATAGTCTTCCCCCATTACCCTGTATAAAATCACACCTCAGCACCCTCTCTCCTCACCTGTTTCATTTTCATTCCTGCACTTGTCATAACTTAATAGACTTTATTTTTATGTTTGTTTGGCCATTGTCTGTCTCCATCCAACAGAGAGTCAATTCCATGTGGCCAATGACTTTGTTTTGATGACTCTTCTATCTCTAGTGCCTAAAATTGTACCTAGCAGACAACAACAACAGCAAAAATGTTGAAAAAAAAATGAATAAACAGATTTTCTCCAGCATGGAAAAATTATTGTTGAATTATCTACTTTTATTATTTTATTATAATAAATACGGTGCTATTTCAATTGGGGCTATAGACATATGTGGTTTGATTTAATAGGGATAAAAGCAATCTATGTAAAAATCAAGTTATTTTTCTAAGCATTTGAATAAACTGCCATAACATGAAAATATGCCATTCTGATTTTAATCTCTGATCCTTCTAATGTAGAGACCTGACAACCTCCTTCTGTTGACAGGTGATTGAGTCAATATTTCTTTTTTCTTCATAGTTCTCATATTTTAGTTGAAGAAAATTTGCATGCATCCATTTGTTAAATAATTAATATTGTAAAGTAATTAACCTCCAATTAAAATAAATAAATTTATATTTAAAAAAAGCATCTCTGTCCTCTCTGAAAAACATTGTCTGATTCTTCCTGCTGCTATTGCCCCTTTTGTCAGAATCGTTCTCTTAAATGCACTTACTGAATGATGTGTTTGCTTTCTTCCTTTTCAACTTTGTACCATTGTGAATCACTTTACAATGTTCCCCAGAATCAGTTGTTCACATTTGTTTACTAGTTTTGGTTCATGGACATGTACTCTCAGCTTCAATAAGCTTCTATTTTTCAGACTATACTAACTGACTGAAACAATAGGAGAGAAACTCATGCAAGGTGTATTGTGAAGTTTATATTTGACTTAAGTGTTTGAGTACACGAATAACTAAAACTAGAATCATGCACAGTTTAGCTGGGAACATATTAGAAGGAGGAATTAAACAATTATACATGGGTCTGGAGATGGAGGAAGGTATTATAGGATGTAGATTTACAAAAATCCCAAGTAATGACATTTGATTTGCCCCAAAGTTTAGACAATGGAATATGCATATGAGAGAGTAAAAGTGGAAAGATGTAGAAGATAAAGAAAACATGAACAAAGCATGCTTATATATTATAGATAATACTTACAAATCAGTTTCTGTGATGCTTGGCACATAATAATACAGGTAATTTTATTAATACAATCATTTCCCTTAATATCCTAGCTGTGCATATGAGAAAACTGGATTTTTAATGCAGAGCATAAGTTCAGTCTGTGTTATGACTTCATATTCTGTGTTTTTTGGCTATCACGCCATGTTACCTCCTAACCCTAGCTATATATAACACTATTAATATCCTTTTTCTGATTATTGATAAACTTTGTTTGTCAAGATCCTAATTGAATGTACCCCTAAAAATCTCTGCATAGTAATGTTCAAAGAAGTTCAGTCAAGACTTTAAAATGACAAGATATATATATATATATTTTTTTTTCAGAACAATGGTTACTATGATCGATAAACTGATTTGATGATACTATGGAAAGAAGGAGTGGGTGGGATGTATGGACAGAGTAACATGGAAACACACATTATCATATGTAAAATAGGTGGCCAATGGGAATTTGCTGTATGACTTAGGGAACTCAAACAGTAATAACCTAGAGGGGTGGGATGGGAGGGAGTTGGGAGAGAGTTCAAGAAGGAGGTCCATTTCCTTCTCCAGTGCATGAAAGTGAAAAGTGAAAGGGAAGTCGCTCAGTTGTGTCCGACTCCTAGTGATCCCATGGACTGCAACCCACCTGGCTCCTCTGTTCATGGGATTTCCCAGGCAAGAGTAGTGGAGTGGGTTGCCATTGCCTTCTCCAATACCTGCCTTATAATACCTTTAATATTTCACTAATAAATCAGAAATATTGTTTCATGTTTCATGTTGTGTTTTCACAACTGTGCAAATATTTGTGAGGGGTATCTCAAACTGATTCCATTCAGTCCGCTCAAATATAAGGTGAGATGTTCATGGAACTCTTCTTTCTTGGAGAGAACTTAATCTTTGATAAAAGAGAAAACTGAGACAACAGTTGGTTGAAGCCACAGATATACTTTACTCTCCCTGGACAAATAAAACTGTGATATATTGATTAGTTTCCATGAGAGGTATTCGCAGGACACAAACAAGGATGACAGCTAGTAAAGGAACTCCTCTGAGTGGACTCTGGGTACTCTGTGGCTCTTTGCAGTTCTTTGGTCATTGAGAAACACAGTGTTCACTCAGGTTGGATAAAGGCAGTCTAACAAAACTGCCCTCATTCCTGTTTACATTATCTTTTAAAACCCAGGCTCCTCTGACCTCTCTTTTTGTGAAGCCTTTTCTTACCTTCCTTCTCCAGACTCCTGATTGCTTACTGTGAATGATGTTGGATTCGTGATCTCCAAAGATTTAGCTTCGGGACCAGGCACTAGGCTTGATCACTCAAGAGCTTTTGTGTAGCAGTTTTATTAAAGTATGAAAAGGAACAGAGAAAGCTTCTGACATAAACATCAGAAGCGGGGCAGAGAGTGCCACCTGGCTAGTGTTAGCAAGGGAGTTATACAATTTTTAAATTAGTGTTACAATAAATCGAAAGAATGTCTCAAGGTTGCAAAATTTGACTAGACTCACTCCCAGAATTTACTTTTTAAGGTAACAGAATTAGAGCTTAACAAAAGAAAGCTCTTACTAGATCCATTCGTATGATATACATTTTAAGGTATAGGATTAGTCAGAAGGTTTTCAGGAAGGAAAAGTGAAAGTAAAGTCATTCAGTCCTGTCCACCTCTTTGTGACCCCATGGACTATAGCCTACCATACTCCTCCATCCATGGGATTTTTCAGTCAAGAGTACTGGCGTGGGTTGCCATAAACTGTCCTCAAGCAGGATACATTGTTGTTATATAATCCTTAGTACAGAGTTTAAACTGAGTTGTTTGTTGTGAAATCATCAGTTCCTGGCTTTAAAAAAAAAAAAAAAAGTTTTATGTGACTAAGACTGAGGAATGTGGAGGGGGTGAGACGTTCATCCTTTCCTCCTCCTTGAGAATTCCAGACCCCTATTTCCTCTTTGAGAGACCCAGATCCCTCTTCCCTCCTTGGGAACACTGGACTTCTTATCAACCTGCCTAGGAATTGACTCTCTCACTATTGGAAATACAAAATTCAAAAGCAGCCATTTTACTAACATATTCAGTATAGTACTATTTCAATAAAGTAAGAGAGAGAACAATAGATTATATTTTAATAGGAGATATACAAGTCCAAAATTTTTTTCCTTTTGGTTATTTTTGTGGTTTTCATACTATAAAATCGTTCTGTTGGTCTTTATTATCCATATCAATATAGATACTGTAAAAAGATTTTTTTTCCTATATGTTATTCAAACATATTGCTTTTTTTTCTTTCCAGTCTAAAAATTGATGGGGCCAAATAAATGTGAGGATTGAGAGAGAAATTGACACTGTTCAGGGGAATGTGATGGAATTATATTTTCTGAAAGATTGGAATGGTGAAGAAAGAAGCAATAAAGGGAGAAAAAAATGTGTTTTGCAACTGTCCTTTCAAGCATTCATCTACTTGCATTTTTAAATCAAAAGCTCTTTTTCAGTTATTTTTGTTTTTATCAAATTATCAAGGAGTAAAATATACCTAGAAATTTTCATTAATTTCTGCTCAGTGTGTTAAAGAAGTATACTTTAGTTTGAAAATGATTGTAGACAGATTTAATATGTAAAAAAATGAAAAGATTGAGGAAAAGCTTTTTTTCAATGCATTTACTAAGATGCTGATAAAATTTAATTCATATCAAATAGAGTGAAAAATTCTGATAAACTTTAGGGGGAAAAATATAGAATTCTGTAACAATAAGTTGCAAATGAATTTGAGAATTATTACAAAACTATTCCTCATGGCTTGAAATTCATCATAACTCTATATTGTAAAAAGCAAGCTGAATTCTAAGGAAATAAAGTATAAACCAAAAAGATGGTCTTATTCTATATATAGTAGTAAGACTTCAACTGTAGTACTATAAAATACAGTGCACATGATACCTCAAGAAAGATGTAATTGTCTATAAAGTTATAACACAAGGTAGGCTGGATTCTAAAGATACGCATGTAAGAAACAGGGGAGTATATATTTAAAATGGCCAAGGGAGAAATTTCAGCTGATACACAGGATGTATTTCAATTGTAGTCAGCAATTAACTGAATTGAGTCCAACTAGTCGTGTTTCATTGATCTTGATATGGAAGCTAGTTTCTAAAGAGGTGAGATTTTTTATTTTCTTTTCTCTTTTATGTCAATAATAAAAAAGAGTTTGATTTGGAACCTTTCACTAAGGCATTTCAGAGAGCTTATGTTTGACTGCATCACTCCTGTCAATCTTTTTGTATGATTTAGCCTGAGTATATCTGAGTCCTACTCACTCTATGAATCAATTCTATTATTTTGCATGTCCTTCTGCTCACTTTAATCAAAACCTCATTCAAAAAAGCTTCACAAGTGTAAAAAAAAATTTTGTTGTAGGTTGGGAGGACATTACTATTGAACAATTCTATTAGGTAATAAAACGTACTGATAATGAAATAGAACATATTGCAATAAATCTGGGGTAGATTTAAAGCACAGTCATTTGTCTTGATTTTGTTAAACCAGCTCACCTGCTGCAAATACAGCAAAGTAATTTACATGTTAATTTCCCTTCTCTGTCCCAAGATTCTTTGCCATAACTGCAGTTAATGTTTGTCAATAAAATTTTGATGTTATAAATATTTTTAAATAAGTAAATTTTAATATTATTTGATACATTTGGAGAGTTTTTCTGAGTGGTTTCATCCTCTGACATTACTTCTTAATATGTAGAGACATACAACTTTCTTCCAAAGACAAGGTAGAGGTTGAAAAGGAAACTTGATTTCCAAATAACTATTGCAGTCTGAGGGAAGCAGTGACCATAATAATCTTTCCTCATGAAGCACTCACTCCTGTGGAGAGAAGGCACTTAGTCATGCAGATGCTTTCAGAAACAAGGTTCCATATATAACAAAACTTTGGGAGTCAATCAGATTGCACAGGCAAAGTTTGTGTGAAATTTCTCCATAGAAAATCCCTTTACTCTTAATATTTGTAGGACAATAGAGCAGAATTTTTCCATGGGCATTTGATGCAGTCACCTAAAAAAGCAAAAGGGAAAGGTACTGCTGCAATTTCCTTTAATATTTAACCATATTCATGTTTCCTGAAGGATTACACCTCAATCACAATATTAACTGGAAAGCAGAATTGCCTGCTGAGTTAGGCAGAATAATGCCCCCTCCCCTAAAGACTGTTATTTTTCAATCTCTCAGTCATGTCCAACTGTTTGCGACCCCATGGATTGTAGCACACCAGATTTCCCTATCCTTCACCATCTCCTGGAGTTTGGTCAAACTAATCTCCATTGAGTCAGTGATGCCATCCAACCACCTAATCCTCTGCCATCCCCTTCTTCTCCTGCTTTCAATCTTGCTCAGTATCAGGGTCTCTTCTAATAAGTCAGCTCTTCTCATAAAGTGGCCAAAGTATTGGAGTTTCAGCTTCAACATTAGTCTTTCCAATGAATATTCAGGGTTGATTTCCTTTAGGATTGGCTGGTTTAATCTCCTTACAACCCAAGGGACTCTCAAGAGTCTTCTCAAGCAACACAATTAGAAAGTATCAATTCTTTGGCTCTCAGACTTTTTTATGATCCAACTCTCACACCTATACATGACTACTGGAAAAACCACAGCTTAGACTAGATGGATTTTTGTCGATAAAGTAGTGTCTCTGTTTTTTTAATACACTATCTAGATTTCTTCCAAGGAGCAAGTGTCTTTTAATTTCATGGCTGTAGTCACCATTTGCAGTGATTTTGGAGCCCAAGAAAATAAAGTTTGTCACTGTTTCCACTGTTTTCCCATCTATTTTCCATGAAGTGATAGGATTGGATGCGATGAAAGTGAAAGTGAAAGTCGCTCAATCATATCTGACTCTTTGTGAACCCAGGGACTACACAGTTCATGGAATTCTCCAGGCCAGAATTCTAGAGTGGGTGGCTTTTCCCTTCTCCAGAGCATCTTCCCAACCCAGGGATTGAACTGGGGTCTCCCGTATTGCAGCAGATTCTTTACCAGCTGAGCCACCAGAATGTCGTGAGCTTAGGTTTTTGATTGAGTTTTAAGTCAGCATTTTCACTTTCTTCTTTCATCTTTATCAAGAGTCTCTTTAGCTCTTCTTCATTTTCTCCCATAAGGGTGGTGTCATCTGCATATCTGAGGTTATTGATATTTCTCCTGGCAATCTTGATTCCAGCTGTGCTTCATCCAGCNGTTTTTGATTGAGTTTTAAGTCAGCATTTTCACTTTCTTCTTTTATCTTTATCAAGAGTCTCTTTAGCTCTTCTTCATTTTCTCCCATAAGGGTGGTGTCATCTGCATATCTGAGGTTATTGATATTTCTCCTGGCAATCTTGATTCCAGCTGTGCTTCATCCAGCGCAGTATTTAGCGTGAGGTACTCTGCATATCAGTTAAATAGGCAGGGTGATGGGCTATATCCTAATTCCCAGAACCAGTGAATATGTAAGATTGCTTAGCCCATGGAAAATAAAGTTGCAGATGAAATTAAGGATGACAATCAGCTGACCTTAAAAGAGGGCAAGTATCCTAGATTATACAGGAGGCCCCACTGTGATAAAAAGGGTCCTTAAAAGTAAGAACTCAAAAAAGAGTTGTTAAGATGGCAAAATGAGAAGGTGTTTCTGGCTTAGAAAATTCAGAAGAGGCAAGGCTCAGAGCAAAGAGGATTGTGAGAAGCTAGACAGGATACTCCAATGAATTCTGCTCTAAAGCCTCCAGAAAGGAGTGAAGCCCTGATACTACCTTGAGATTAGTCCATTAAGATGCATGTTAGATTTCTGAACAACAAAAGTATAAGATAATACAATTTTATTGACACTAAATTTTTGATACACTGGTACAGCAGTAATAGAAAACTAACATACAACCCTGGGCTTCTCAGGTTGCACTAATGTTAAAGAACCTGGAAAGAGATGTAAAAGACCCTGGTTCAATCCCTGGGTTGGGAAGATCCCCTTGAAAAAGGCTTGGCACCATTCCAATATTCTTGCCAGGACAATCTCATGGACAAAGGATCCTGGCAGGTTACAATCCAAAAGGTCGAAATGTGTTGGACATGAGTGAAAAAGTTAGACACGACTGAAGTGACTTAGCACACACACATGCATACCTACCCTAGTTCATCTTTGTTTAAACACTCCTATAAGATTAACTTACTTAATTGATTTAAGACCTATCTCCATGAACCTTTCCTAATTTCAGCCATCAGAATAAAATATCTACTCTTTTATTATTTTAATTTTTTAATATTTCTGATCTAGTACTTTCACAGTCAGTCTTATATATGGTGGAGCAATTTACAAACATCCCAGAAATAGTAATAAATGCAAAACAGCATGGAGAGGGAAGAATGAAATATGCATGAATGATCAAGTGATGCTTGGCTAAACTGCATAAAATGCTTACTCTCAAATCCTGGTAATTCACAAATGACAAGATTTATTTATCACTCATGCTAAATATTCATCATGAAATCATGACTCACATTTCTGACAGAAGAAGTAGTGAGTGGCACATGTTTATAAGGGAATACTACTCAGCCATAAAAAGAATAAAATAATGCCATTTGCAGCAACTTGGATGCAACTAGAGATTATCAGACTAAGTGAAGAAAGTCAAAAAGAGAAAGGCAAATGATATCACATATGGTATCAATCAGATGTGGAATCTGAAATATGGCACAAATGAAACTATCTACAAAACAGAAGCATACTCATACACATAGAGACCAGACTTGTGTCTGCCACGTGGAATGGGGAAGGAGAAGATGAACTGGGATTTTGGTGTTAGTGGATGGAAGCTGTTATGTTTAGAGTGAATAAACAACAAAGTCCTAGTGTGTAGGACAGGGAACTATATTCAGCCTCCTGGGATAAAATATAATCAAAAAGAATGTATGCATATGTATAACGGGGATTCCCAGTTGGCTCTAGAGGTAAAGAACCTGCCTGCCAATGCAAGAGACATAAAAGACAAGAGTTTGATCTCTGGATCAGGAAGATCCCCTGGGGGAGGGCATGGCACCCACTCCAGTATTCTTCCCTGAAGAATCCCATAGACAAAAGAAACTGGCCAATCCCATATACAAAGGAGCATGGTGAGGTACAATCCATAGAGTCACAGGAAGTCAGACATGACAAGCAATTTAGCATATGTGCATGCATGCTTGTGTATAAAGGAGTAACTTTGCTGTACAGTAGAGATTGGCACAATATTGTAAATCAACCATATGTCAATAATAATTAAAAAAAGCTTGTTGTTATTCAGTTGCTAGTCATGTCCAACTCTTTGCAACCCCATGGAATACAGCATGCCAGGCTTTCTTGTCATTCACCATCTCCTGGAGTTTGGTCAAATTCATGTCCATTGAATAGGTGATGCCATCCAACAATCTCATCCTCTCTTGTCCCCGTCTCCTCCTGTCTTCAATCTTTTCCAGCATCAGGCTCTTTTAAAATGAGTTCTTTTTGAACTCTGCATCAGGTGACCAAAGTATTGGAGTTTCAGCTTCAGCATCAGTCTTTCCAACGAATAGTCAGGACTGATTTGCTTTAGGATTGACTGGTTTGATCTTGCAGTCCAAGGGACTCTCAGGAGTATTATCCAGCACCAGTTTGAAGGCCTCAATTCTTCAGCAGTCAGCCTTCTTTATGGTCCAACTCTCATATTTGTACATGACTACAGGGAAGCCATATCTTTGAGTAGGTGTATTGCTATTGGCAAAGTAATGTCTCTGCTTTTTAATATGCTGTTTTAATATGTTGGCCATGTCTTTTCTTCCAAGGAGCAATTTGTCTTAATTTCTTAAGCCAAAATGTCTTAATTTCTTAATTTCATGGATGCAGTCACCATCTGCAGTGATTTTGGAGCCCAAGAAAGTGAAGTCTTTCACTGTCGCCATTGTTTCCCCATCTATTTGCCATGGAGTGATGGGACTGGATGTCTTCATCTTAGTTTTTGAACTTNTCCAAGGAGCAATTTGTCTTAATTTCTTAAGCCAAAATGTCTTAATTTCTTAATTTCATGGATGCAGTCACCATCTGCAGTGATTTTGGAGCCCAAGAAAGTGAAGTCTTTCACTGTCGCCATTGTTTCCCCATCTATTTGCCATGGAGTGATGGGACTGGATGTCTTCATCTTAGTTTTTGAACTTTGAGTTTTAAGCCAACTTTTTCACTCTCCTCTTTCACCTTCATCAATAGGCTCTTTATTTCTTCACTTTCTGCCATCAGAGTGGTGTCATCTGCATATCTGAGGTTATTAATATTTTTTCTGACAATCTGGATTTCAGCTTGTGATTCATCCAGCCTATTTTACATGATGTACTATGCACATAAGTTAAATAAGCAGGGTGACAATATACAGCCTTAACATACTCCTTTTCCAATTTTAAACTAGTGTTTTGTTTGATATCTGGTTCTAAATATTACTTCTTGACCTACATGCAGATTTTTCAGGAGGCAGGTTGAGTGGTCTGGTATTCCTATCTATTGAAGAATTTTCCACAGTTTGTTGTGATCCACACAGTCAAAGACTTTAGCCTAGTCAATGAAGCTGACTTAGATGTTTTTCCTAGAATTCCTATTTTTTTTTTTTTAATAATCCAACGGATGTTGGTAATTGGGTCTCTGGTTCCTGTGCCTTTTCTAAATCCAGCTTGTACATCTGGAATTTCTTAATTCATATATTGCTGAATCCTAGCTTGAAGGATTTTGAGCATTACCTTGCTAGCACATGACATGAGTGCAATTGTGTGGTAGTTTGAACATTCTTTGGCATTGCCCTTCTTTGTGGTTGGGATGAAAACTGACCTTTTCCAGTCCTGTGGCCCACTGCTGAGTTTTGTAATTTGCTGGCATATTGATTACAGCAATTTAACAGCATCATCTCTTAGGATTTGAAATAGCTCAACTGGAATTCCATCACCTCCACTAGATTTTTTTCATAGTCATGCTTCCTAAGGCCCACTTGACTTCATACTTCAGAATGTCTGGCTCTAGATGAGTGATCACACCACTATGGTTATCTGGGTCATTAAGACTTTTTTGTATAGTTCTTTTATGTGTTCTTGCACCTCATGTTTTATCTTCTGCTTCTGTTAGGACTCAACATTCAGTGTTATCTTAACAAAAGATAAATCCAGTTAATAAAAAGGAAAAGTACTGAGCATGGTGAACCACTCCTTCTGATGGATTTAAAACTTGCTACCTTACAATGACACACAGTATATCTTCAAATATTTCAGTGGCTAAGAGAAATCATATTACCAAGCCCATGTGCAACAATGTCAAGGAAACATAATCTCACATTCGAGAGAAGTAACAAATATCTAGAAACTATGACTTAATTATCCACAGTGAACTAAATTTGCCCAGGAGGCTTTATAATCTGTGATTTTTCTGTGAAAACATGTGGAAATAGTGTGATTGGGTAGCTCAATGGAGTGTGAAAAATGGAGCAGAAGAACAATGTGATTCAAAGGTATTTGCAGTGTGGTATTGATGTGTCTGTGTATGAGAGGTGGGATAGGGAGCCTGTGGAGGCAGAGAGAGAAAGACTGGAAGGGAATTTTTAGCAGGTTCTGTGTGGTGGTTTTCAGGGAAAGAAGAAGAGATATTTAAAATAAAATTTATGAAGTTGGCCAAGGGACTGGTTGTAAACTCAGAGTGATACCACTTTAAAGAAACTATTTGCAAGGAGACTAATATTTTTCAATGCATATGGAGTTAGAGTGTTTTATTTGAGTGTGTTGGGACCCGAGACAGACCACCCCAAAATATGCCTCAATGGCATATTGATTAGTTTTAATTAAAGTTACTTAAGAAATGGCAGATGCAGGAGGAATACTTTGATCTTCCTCTCTGTCTGTCTAAGAGCAGAAAACAAATCTACCATGTGAAAGGTGCCTTCTCTGAACTGAGTGGTAGAAAGACTTTTATCACCAGAGACAAGGAACTCCACCTAAGACGACTATATAAACAAAGCTCATTACTTCTTAACTATTCCCCAAGCCAAAACTTTGCTTAAATTCCTTATTAATTAAGTACCAAAGCCTGTTATTTTGTCCTGTCAATTCCTCTCAAATTTATTGCTTCTTTGTCTAAAATGTATAAACATTGTCTGCTTTGACTGCCTCTTAGGTTCTATTTCCATAAGACTTCTATGTGCACCAATTACATGTTTCCTTTTCTCCTGTTAATCTGTCTGCATCAATTTTGTTATAAGCCCAGTCACAAGAAGGAGGGGTTGAGGGAGATTTCCCTCTCATTGACAAATGTATAGCCTGGGCCAAAAATGGATTCAATATGTCCACCCATGGCTCAATATGTACACCTATGGTTCAATGTGTACACATACAACATGTGTACAACTGTGGTTGATTCATGATGATTTTTGACAGAAAACAGCAAAATTCTGTGAAGCAATTAGGCTTCAATTAAAAAATAGCTTTGATGTCTATGCATTTTTGGAGGGTTTTTTTTTTTTTTTATTTTGACTTAATTACCAAGGCTCAGATATGAGACAATAGGATCATGAAGGATACCTTTGGCAATTAAACTAGAAAGAGATTAAATTCAGAGACTGGAAATTAAATCAATAGAGTAAAGTGATAGTCCTGACATTTGTGACAAATACTTGGATTAGATACTGATTATCTGTGGAATAAAAAATTAAAGAAATTTAGAGTCATGGAGAAAATTTTGGGTACACTGACAATACAAATACTGTTTCAAGTAGTACAAAGAAAAAACAAAAGCTGTCTCTTATACACATCTAGATGTGTATAAGAGACAGGTGTACAACTGTGGTTGATTCATGATGATTTTTGACAGAAAACAGCAAAATTCTGTGAAGCAATTAGGCTTCAATTAAAAAATAGCTTTGATGTCTATGTATTTTTGGAGGGTTTTTTTTTTTTTTTCCAGATACTTAGCTTTGCATTTANCAGTGACAACAACAACAGCATGAGTCAATCCAAGTTCTAACTAAGGACTTTTAATAGAAGAACTATCCAGATAATAGGTCTTCTCTATAGTTCAGGGCTTCAGGTACTTATTGGTTTGGTACTTTTTGATAAGAAAAAAAGTGGCAACTAAATTCTTCCATTTTTCCATCAGGTTCAATATGAATCTGCTTTTCTTAACATATCAGAGAGATACAGGTATTAAGAAGGTGCTATGGAGAATTTTGTCATAATAATTGAAAAGAAATGAGCACAGGCTGTATAACTGCATTTTCTCTTATATATTCTATATGTTAAAGTTTAGAGATTTATCTGTGAGGAAGGTGACTAATAGAGCATTGTGATATGAAATTCAACTTATCTAAACAGTGGTTTCTTCAAGGTCATTCCCTGTTGTTTGCGTTTAGGAAAACCTCTGAAAATTATTAAAAGCCTGGTGTTTGGATTTATTACTTGTTTAGAAGATGATGTTCTGAGAGGAATATATTTTTCCTGAGTTTGAAACTCTTCTGAATAACTGCTTCCTTGTATCTTAAAATAATGAAATCTCCTTATGACTTTCTAAAAAAATGTATTTTTATATAAAATTGGCTTCTATCAAAGTCACATATTCACAAAGCAGAGAGACCTTGATGATTTTCTATTGCATTGATTTTAAAAAAGCTTTGTGAAAACACTGTTGAACTCTGCAAAGATGATCTGAAGTCTATGCTATGAGCTGGCTTTTCATCCATGTTTTTGGCAATTGGGAGGCAGGTCTCATTGTGACCCCTGGTTTTTATAAGCGTAGCAGTGACTGAAATTCACAACAAGAAATTTCCTTGGCTTACTCACAAGTATCAGTGAAACAAACAATTCACAGTGAAGTAGTCAAAGGAAGTGGTAATGGATGATGGACTAGCTGCAGCCTTTATCTATCCAGGGTCCTTTTATTCCGAAGTACAGATCTTCACAAAACAAAATTTAATGTGTACGAAAGAGATGTGTGCAAGTGTGTGTGTGTGTGTGTGACTGAAGTGAATGATTTGAAATAGTTGGGCTGCCCTTATAAAAAAGGAAAGTTAAGTAGTAATGGGTAAAGTTATGAAAACCACTTAGTTTTTAATATTTGCCAGTTATTTTCCACTCAATGCCTTCCTAACTTTCATGTCTATTGTTGAAAGAGGGTAATAGGAGCTGCTAGCTAATAGATTTAACATTCTCTAAGGACTTAGTATACTTGTCATGTACTCAATAATGTTAATGCTTTTAAAACACAATTTGATATGTTTAACATTTGACTTGGAGAGTACTTCAACCTTGCAGTAAAGATTCAAGAATAAGTACAGTGTGAAGAATACTTTAATCTCTTTTATACAGACATCCTTGTGGCTGATGATAAAGAATCTGCCTGCATTGCACGAGAACTGGGTTTGATCCCTGGGTCAGGAAGCTCTCCTGGAGGAGGTCATGGCAACCCACTCCAGTATTCTTGCTGAGAGAATTCCATAAACAGAGGAGCCTGGTGGGCTACAGTCCATGGGATCATAAGAGTTGGACACAACTGAGTGACTAACAAACATACAAACTGTTAACATTTTACCCCATTTGAATAAATAAAATATGGCCCTTTACTACAAGATTTTTCCATGTATTTCCTAAGAATAGGATTATTATTTTATATAACTGCAGAATAGCCATTAGCTAATAATTTAGCAATGATTCAATAATTCTGTTTAATTTACAATCTATAATTCAATTTTTCCACTTGAATAAATAACTTCCTGTATAGCATTTTTTCATCAATGCAGGATATAAATATTATATTGTCTCATTTATTTGGTCCTTTACAAATTCAGAATATGACAACAGTATTTCTTCTATAACATTGCTATTTTAACAGTATAGTTATTTCCTACTTGTATTTAATAGAAGACTCATACATCTCTGTTTTCCTGATATTTCCTCAATATTAGGTATCCACTATATATTTGTGGCTGTTGTGATGTGTTGCTGTCTGAAAATCACACCTGAAAGCACTTGATGCCCATTTGTCCCCAATGGTGATTCAAATGTTGAATACACAGACAAGATCATCCCCCATTTCTCCACTGTTTAACATAAAATTTTTCCCTTGCAACTGATGAGTAATTTGTAAGAAAAGCATTTAAGGCATGAGAATATTCTGTAACCATCTCCCTTCAGCAAAGTTTGTCATCTGTTGAGTCTTAACAACATTTTATCATATGGTTGCAAATGACAATTTTCCAGTTCTAATACCTGCTCCATATTCACTAGCTGACACAGTATTCTATTGTAAGCAACAGCCCCCTCCCACTTATAAATGTATCTATGTGTGTTTATATATGTACGTATTATTTGCCTGTTGACTTTTGATACAGATTGATAGGTTTCTACTTTTCCAATTGTTTATAATTTATTATCATACTTAATTACCTTGCTATTCAGATTAATCCAAATTTGACCAGTGGATCCTCTTCAAGCTAGTACCTGTGTCCTGTGACATATCCCCATAATTTTTTGAAAGCTACTTATTTATGACTTCACAGATTTGGAAAGAAGCTTTTCCTTTTAGTAGGAAATGTTATCAGAGACCAAGATTTTAGTGTTAGGTGTTCTTACTTTTACTTGAATACATTTGTTTCTAGGCTCTTTCAGTGGTCAGAGGTAGGGGAAATATGCTATACATATATTTCTATGTATTTTTGTATCTGTTTATCTATATATGCATATCAGTTCAGTTCAGTTTGGTCACTCAGTCATGTCTGATTCTTTGCCACTCTGTGAACTACATCACGTCAGGCCTCCTTGTCCATCACCAACTCCCAGAGTCCACCCAAACCCATGTCCNTTCAGTGGTCAGAGGTAGGGGAAATATGCTATACATATATTTCTATGTATTTTTGTATCTGTTTATCTATATATGCATATCAGTTCAGTTCAGTTTGGTCACTCAGTCATGTCTGATTCTTTGCCACTCTGTGAACTACATCACGTCAGGCCTCCTTGTCCATCACCAACTCCCAGAGTCCACCCAAACCCATGTCCATTGAATCAGTGATGCCATTCAACCATCTTATCCTCTGTCGTCCCTTTCTCCTCCTGCCCTCAATTCTTCCCAGCATCAAGGTCTTTTCAAATGAGTCAGCTTTTCACGTCAGGTGGCCAAAGTATTGGAGTTTAAGCTTCAACATCAGTCCTTCCAATGAACCCCCAGGACTATATAGTATACATATATACATGTGTATATACACATGTTACTTAATTATAGACATATAAACACATTTTAGAAATCATGAATCCATACCTACACCTCCATATCTAACATTTCCACATATTTCTTATTTTTATCTTTCTCCTTCAACTTTGAAAATTCTTACTTTCAAAATTTACAGATTTACTAATTTTCTCAATCTTATAACACACCTAAGATAATTTCAGAATTGTTTTGTTCATAAAAATAAAAAGTGAAATGACCTAAAAAGAGTTCTAGACTTGTTTATAGATTCCCTTTCTATCACATGACTTCCCTGGTGCCCTAGATAGTAAAGAATCTGTCTGCAATGCAGGAGACCCAGGTTTGATCCCTGGGTTGGCAAGATCCCCTGGATAAAAGAATGGTTGTGCACTCCAGTATTCTTGCCTGGAGAATTTCATGGACAGAGGAGCCTGGTGAGCTACAGTCCATGGGGATGCAAAGAGTCAGACACAACTAAGTGACTAACACTTTCACTTTCCCCTCACCTACTCATTCCACTCAAGATTGAATGCAAGTAATGTGTTCATAAGCTACTCAGATTAGTTCTTTTTTCTCCTTCAGTGTGTTTGTAGTATTCCTTTGAAAATAATTGCATTCGTTTGTTATCATTTTCTATGTTTTATGTTCTCTTCCTTTACCATTATTGTAAGTCTTATTTTTTAGCTTTGTACATATTGAGTTTTTTAAAAACTTTTATTTTTTATTATTTTTTAAAATATAAATTTATTTTATTTTTTCTTCAAAATATATTTACTGAGTAAATATATCAGTTAAGCCACAATCAGTACAGAAATTACAGATCCTTTCCCTAAATATAAGGACCTTCATGTCTCAATCCCTTTCATTTTTTTTTTTTTTTTTTACTTTACAATATTGTATTGGTTTTGCCATACATTAACAATTGGGGTCTAGAACACGTGTATACCTGTGGCGGATTCATGTTGATGTATGGCAAAACCAATACAATATTGTAAAGTTATTGTAAGCCTTTTAAAATTTATTTATTTATTTTAATTGAGGATAATTACAATATTGTGATGGCTTTTGTCACACATTGACACAAAACAGCCATAGGCAAACATGTGTCCCCTCTCTTCTGAACCCCCTTCCCACCTCCCTCCCCACCCCATCTCTCCAGGTTGTCACAGAGCACTGGGTTTGTGTTCCCTGTGTCATACATCAAACTCCCACTGGCTATTTTACATGTGGTAATGTATATGTTTCAATGCTATTCTATCATTCTCCCACTGTGTCCAAAATCTGTTCTTTATGCCTGTGTCTCCTTATCTGCCCTGCATGTAAAATTGTCAGTACCAGCTTTCTAGATTCCATATATATGCATTGCTGCTGCTGCTGCTGCTGAGTCACCCCAGTTATGTCCTACTCTGTGCGACCCAATAGACAGCAGCCCACCAGGATGCCCCGTCCCTGAGATTCTCCAGGCAAGAACACTGGAGTAGGTTGCCATTTCCTTCTCCAATGCGTGAAAGTGAAAAGTGAAAGTGAAGTTGCTCAGTCTAGTACGACCCTCAGCGACCCATGGACTGCAGCCTACCTGGTTCCTCTGCCTATGGGATTTTGCGGGCACGAGTACTGGAGTGGGGTGCCATTGCCTTCTCCGATATATGCATTAATACACCATATTTGTCTTTCACTTTCTGACTTACTTAACTCCATATAATGGGCTCTCGGTTCATCCACCCCATTAGAACTGATTAAAATGCACTCTTTTTTAAAGCTGAGTAACATTCCATTGTGCATATGGAAAACAACTTTCTTATCCATTCATCATTTGCTGTGCAGAAACATTTAAGTTTGATGCAGTCCCACTCACAGAATTTTGCTTTCTTTGTGTTTTTGATGTCACACCCAAAAAGTCATTGCTGAGTCCAGTGACCTAGTCATTTCTTTCCTATGTTTTGTCTTAGGATTTTATGGTATCATGTTTTCTATTTAAATTTTTGATCCATTTGAAGTTAATTTTGTGAGTGGTGTAAAATAAGAATCCAAATTCATTTTTCTGCATTTTCATCCGGCTTTCCCAGCACCATTTGGTGAAGAAACTGTCCTTTCCCTATTACATGGTTTGGCTTTCTTGTCAAACATTATTTAACTGTACACACTGGTGTTTAATTCTGGGCTCTCTATGCTGCTCTATTGATCTATATGTCTGTTTTTATGTTAGTACCATACTAGTGTGATACTTGTGACTTTGTCCTGTTACAGAATTGCTTGGCTTTAGGGGTAATTTGTGAGTTCACAAGCTTTTTAGGGTTTTTTATTTTATTTCTGTGAAGTATACAATTGGAATATTGGTAGAAATTTCATTAAATCTATAGATGACTTTGGGTAATGTGGACATGTTAACAATATTAATTCTTCCAATCAATGAACACAAGATATCTTTTCACTTGTTTTTGTCTTCAGCTTTTGTCAAAGTTCTTGTTGTTTTCAATGTATAAATATTTCACTTTCTTGGTTAAATGTATTCTTGGGTATTTTGTTTATGTTTTACTTCTATTGAGACTATGATAGATATTTTTCCTTTCTTTTATCTTTTTTAGCTTTTTTTTCTTTCTTTTCTTTTTTAGCTTCTCCCTTATCCAGCAGATCTTCCCAACCCAAAAATCAAACTGTGGTCTCTTGCATTGCAGGTAAATTCTTTAACAACTGACCTATCAGAGAAGCCCCCTTCTTTTTTTCAGATGAATGAATTGTATAGAAATCATTAGTAAGTAGAAATGCAACATTTCTGTATGTTGATTTCATATGTTACAAGTTTAATGAATTTATTCATTATCCAACAGATAGTCTTTGGGGATTTTCTATTTACAAAATCATTTTATGCAAATTGT
>SJYX01011459.1:166127-189311 GCA_006410675.1 Oreotragus oreotragus
GGGGTTGGGGGGGGGGAGGGGGGGGGGGGTTGAGTTTTGGGAGGTGTGTAAAAAAAAAAAAAGAAATTTAAAAAAAAAAAAAAAAAAAAAAACAACCTAGGAGTAAAACCACCATATGACCCAGCAATCCCCCTCCCAGGCATATATCCTGAGGAAATAAAAATTGAGAAAACACATGTATCCCATTGTTCTTTGCAGCACTGTTTACAATAGCTGGGATATGGAAGCAACCTAGATGTCCATTGATAAATGAATGGATAAAGAAGTTGTGGTTCATATACACAATGAAATATTACTCAGCCCTAGAAAGGAATGCATTTGAGTCAGTTCTGATGAGGTGGATGTACTTAGAACCTATTATACAAAGGTGAGTCAGAGAACTATAAATATCATATTCATATATATACATATATATATGGAGTCTAGAAGAATGATACTAAAGAACTTATTTACAGGGCAACAATGGAGAAACAGACATAGAGAATAGACTTATGGACATTGGGAGAGGGGAGGAGAGGGTACGATACATGGAAAGAGTAAAATGGAAACCTATATTACCATATGTAAAATAGATAGCCAATGAAAATTTGATGTATGGCTCAGGAAACTCAAACAGAGGCTCTGTATCAACCTAGAGGGGTGGGGTGAGGAGAGAGATGGGAGGGAGGTTCAAAAGGGAAAGGATATATGCATACCTATGGCTGATTTATGTTGCTGTTTGACAGAAAAAAGCAAAATTCTATAAAGCAATTATCCTTCAATAAAAATGTAAATTAAAAATTAAAAAAAGAAGATGATTTAGGAATTTGGTTTAGAGCAGAGACAAGTAGACTGGGTGGTGAGTTTAATATGTAACATTCAGTAATCACTAAAATTTGAACTTATGAGATCCTTCACTAAACAAATGAGAGACAAAACTGATAAAATTATTTCTAGGTTGGTGGCTATGTTACTTATTTATCTTTACATATTATGGAGACTTAAATTTAATAAAATGTTTTCATAGATCTCATACAACCTCCATGATAAGCATGTGGCTGACCCAGTACTACTTTCCATTCTGTCACTTTCCATCTCATCTTTTCACTCCTATTCTGGTTACTTGAGCTACAGTCAGATATATTTTGTATACTGTGCTATATAGTACTTTAAATACCTTGACATTGATGATACAGTTAAATGCATATTATATATAATTATAAATAAAATATAATATTAATATTATTAAAAGGGTTTCCCCAAATATGAATATCAGTCTTTCATAAATTTATATTTATAGGTTAGGTTTATAATGTAAGATAACTTGTTTTAAACTAGAGTGGTCACTTACAAATCATACAAAATATGTGTGGAATCTTTGTACAGAAAACTACAAACCAGTGAAGAAAGTAAAAAATCTAAATAAGGTGATAAATATTTCATGTTCATGGATTTAAAGAGGAAATATGTCAATTCTTTTAAACTTGATCTAGAAATTCAATGAAATATCTTTAAATTTCCAGAGAGTTATATATTTAGTATATAATAAACTGATGATAAACTTTATATGAAGACAAGAGACCTAGAGTAATCAAAATAATACTGAAAAAAAAAAGGGAAACAAATTTGGAATTCACATTATTCTATTCTAAGGCTTACTAAAAATTTACAGTAACCAAAACTGTGTAGTATTAATAAGAGAATAGGCAAGTAGCTTAATGGGACAATNCTTTTATATGAAGACAAGAGACCTAGAGTAATCAAAATAATACTGAAAAAAAAAAGGGAAACAAATTTGGAATTCACATTATTCTATTCTAAGGCTTACTAAAAATTTACAGTAACCAAAACTGTGTAGTATTAATAAGAGAATAGGCAAGTAGCTTAATGGGACAATTAAAAGAACACAAAAATAGACTCACACATATATACTCAACTGATATTTGTCAAAAGCACAAAAGCAATCCAATGAAGAAAATATAGTCTTTGAAGGAACAGGGCTGTATTTTATACAATATGAAAAACAAAAATGAAAATATAATTTAGATACAGATTTAATAACTTTCCAAAATTAACTCAAAATGAATCATAGATCTGAATTAAAAATTCAAAACCATAAAACTTCTGGATGTAAACATAGGAGATAACTATACATCCTTGGATTTGTTGATAAAGATTAGACATAAGACCAAAGCAGAATCCATGAAAGAAAAATTTGATAAATTGGATCTTATTAAATTAAAAGTTCTTCTCTGTGAGAGACGTAATTAAGAAAATGAAAACACAAGAGAAAGTTTGAGACAAACTATTTTAAAAACATATGAGAAGACATATATCAACACACACACACACACACACAATTCTTAGAATTCAAGAAAACAAAACATTTACAAACAGAAACTTATATGCATATATTTATGACAGCTTTATCTATAATGAATATCTATATACAGCTTTATCTATAATGTATATCTATATATAGAAGTGCACCGGCTGTGAGGCATACTGCAGAAGCACTCCAGCTGCGATGGACCACACAGAAGCATGGCTGAGGGAAGCTACCCCTCACCCAAGGTCAGGGGCAGCAGCTGAAAGGAGCTACCCCATGTCCGAGGTCAGGGGCAGTGTCTGAGAGTGCCAGGCTGCAATGGTGTAGGAGCAGCCATGAGGAGCTACCTCAAGCCCAAAGCTGGGGTGGGGGTGGAGAAGAGCAACCCCACATCCAAGGAGCAGTGACTGCAAGCAGAGAGGAGCTACTCCATGTTTGTCAGGAGGGGCAGCTGTGAGGAGATACCCCTCGTCCAAGGTAAGGAGCAGCAGCTGCGCTTTGCTGGAACAGCCATGAAGAAATACCCCACGTCCAAGGTAAGAGAAACCCAAGTAAGATGGTAGGTGTTGCGAGAGGGCATCAGAGGGCAGACACACCAAAACCATAATCACAGAAAACTAGTCAATCTGATCACATGGACCACAGCCTTGTCTAACTCAGTGAAACTAAGCCATGCCATGTGGGGCCACCCAAGACAGGTGGGTTATGGTGGAGAGGTCTGACAGAATTTGGTGCACTGGAGAAGGGAATGGCAAACCACTTCAGTATTCTTGCCTTCCAAACCCCATGAACAGTATGAAAAGGGAAAATGATAGGATACTGAAAGAGGAACTCCCCAGGTCGGTAGGTGCCCAATATGCTACTGGAGATCAGTGGAGAAATAACTCCAGAAAGAATGAAAGGATGGAACCAAAGCGAAAACAATATCCAGTTGTGGATGTGAATGGGAATAGAAGCAAGGTCCGATGCTGTAAAAAGCAATATTGCACAGGAACTTGGAATGTTAAGACCATGAATCAAGGCAAATTGGAAGTGGTCAAACAGGAGCTGGCAAGAGTGAACATCGGCATTCTAGGAATCAGCGAACTAAAATGTACTGGAATGGGTGAACTTAACTCAGATGACCCTTATATATACTATGGTGGGCAGGAATCCCTTAGAAAACATGGAGTAGCCATCATGGTCAACAAAAGAGTCTGAAATGCAGTACTTGGATGCAATCTCAAAAATGACAGAATGATCTCTGTTCATTTCCAAGGCAAATCATTCAATATCACAATAATCCAAGCCTATGCCCCAACCAGTAACGCTGAAGAAGCCAAAGTTGAACGGTTCTATGAAGACCTACAAGGCCTTTTAGAACACCCAAAAAAGATATCCTTTTCATTATAGGGGACTGGAATGTTAAAGTAGGAAATCAAGAAACACCTAGGGTAACAGGCAAATTTGGCCTTGGAATATGTAATGAAGCAGGGCAAAGGCTAACAGAGTTTTGCCAAGAGAATGCACCGGTCATAGCAAACACCCTCTTCCAACAACACAAGAGAAGACTCTACATGTGGATATCACCAGATGTTCAACACCGAAATCAGATTAATTACATTCTTTGCAGCCAAAGATGGAGAAGCTTTATACAATCAGCAAGAAAAAAAAAAAAAAAAGACTGGGAGCTGAGTGTGGCTCAGATCATGAACTCCTTATTGCCAAATTCAGACTGAAATTGAAGAAAGTGAAAACCAGTAGACCATTCAGGTATGACCTAAATCGAATCTTTTATGATTATACAGTGGAAGTGAGAAATAGATTTAAGGGACTAGATCTGATAGATAGAGTGCCTGATGAACTATGGATGGAGGTTCATGACAGGGATCAAGACCATCCCCATGGAAAAGAAATGCAAAAAAGAAAAATGGTTGTCTGAGGAGGCCTTAAACATAGCTGTGAAAACAAGAGAAGTGAAAAGCAAAGGGAAAAAGGAAGGATATAAGCATCTGAATGAAGAGTTCCAAAGAATAGCAAGGAGAGATAAGAAAGCCTTCTTCAGTGATCAATGCAAAGAAATAGAGGAAAGCAACAGAATGGGAAAAACTAGAGATCTCTCCAAGAAAATTAGAGATGCCAAGGGTATATTTCATGCAAAGATGGGCTTGATAAAGGACAGAAATGGTATGGACTTAACAGAAGCAGAAGATATTAAGAAGAGGTGGCAAGAATAAACAGAAAAACTGTACAAAAAAGATCTTCACAATCTAGATAATCACGATGGTGTGATCACTCACCTAGAGCCAGACATCTTGGAATGTGAAGTCAAGTGGGCCTTAGAAAGCATCATTATGAACAAAACTAGTGGAGGTGATGGAATTCCAGTCAAGCTATTTCAAATCCTGAAAGATGATGCTGTGAAAGTGCTTCATTCAATATGAGAGCAAATTTGGAAAAACTCAGCAGTGGCCACAGCAGTGGAAAAGGTCAGTTTTCATTCCAATTCCAAAGAAAGGCAATGCTAAAGAATGCTCAAACTACCAAACAATTGCACTCATCTCACATGCTAGTAAAGTAATGCTCAAAATTCTCCAAGCCAGGCTTCAGCCATACATGNTATCTTATGAATAGTGCAATTATATTGCTGCATGTGTGTGAAAATTGTCAATTTTTTAAGTGAAAACATTTATGTCTGTCTCTTATACACATCTAGATGTGTATAAGAGACAGACTCCCAGATGTTCAATCTGGTTTTAGAAAAGGCAGAGGAACCAGAGATCAAATTGCCAACATCCACTGGATCATGGAAAAAGCAAGAGAGTTCCAGAAAAACATCTATTTCTGCTTTGTTGACTATGCCAAAGCCCTTGACTTTGTGGATCACAATAAACTGTGGAAAATTCTGAAAGAGAAGGGAATACCAGAGCACCTGACCTGCCTCTTGAGAAACCTCTATGCAGGTCAGGAAGTAACGGTTAGAAATGGACATGGAACAACTGACTGGTTCCAAATAGGAAAAGGAGTACGTCAAGGCTGTATATTGTCTCCCTGCTTATTTAACTTCTATGCAGAGTACATCATGAGAAACGATGGGCTGGAAGAAGCGTAAGCTGGAATCAAGATTGATGGGAAAATATCAATAACCTCAGATGTGCAGATGAACAACCCTTACGGCAGAAAGTGAAGAGGAACTAAAAAACCTCTAGATGAAGGTGAAAGAAGAGAGTGAAAAAGTTGGCTTAGAGCTCAACATTCAGAAAATGAAGATCATGGCATCTTGTCCCATCACTTCATGGGAAAAAGATGAAGAAACAGTGGAAACAGTGTCAGACCTTTTTATTTTAGGCTTCAAAATCACTGTAGATGGTGACTGTGGCCATGAAATGAAAAGATGCTTACTCCTTGGAAGGAAAGCTATGACCAACGTAGACAGCATATTAAAAAGCAGAGACATTACTTTGCCAACAAAGGTCCATCTAGTCAAGGCTACGGTTTTTCCAGTGGTCATGTATGGATGTGAGAGCTGGACTGAGAAGAAAGATGAGCACCAAGGAATTGATGCTTTTGAACTTTGGTGTTGGAGAAGATTATTGAAAGTCCCTTGGGCTGCAAAGAGATCCAACCATCCATCCTAAATGTGATCAGTCCTGGTGTTCTTTGAAAGGACTAATGCTAAATCTGAAACTCCAATACTTTGGCCACCTCATGCAAAGAGTTGACTCATTCGTATAGACTCTGATTCTGGGAGGGATTGCGGCATGAGGAGAAGGGGAGGACAGAGTGAAATGGCTGGATGGCGTCACCGACTTGATGGACATGAGTTTGAGTAAAGTCCGGTAGTTGGTAATGGACAGGGAGGCCTGGCATGCTGTGATTTGGGGGTTGCAAAGAGTCGGACATGACTGAGCGACTGAACTGAACTGAACTGATCTATAATGGCTTAAACCTGGATAAGACCAAAACGTGCTTCAATAGGCACATTAGTGTCTAACTCTTGAATTGAGTGATTGATTAATATTATCAAGGGAAGGAGGCTAGAGTAATTGGCACTAGATTAGAGCTAGAAATATCAGTATGGGCTAATATTTGGTATAATATAGATTCATATATTTACATATAGAAATATTTATAGGCATGTGTCTATATGTATAGGTTAGTATGTGTGTGTGTGCTTAGTCACTTTTTTGTATCTGACTCTTTGTGGCCTCATGGACCGTAGCTCACCAGGCTTCTCTGCCCATGGAATTTTCCAGGCACAATTAATGGAGTAGGGTGCTATTTCCTCCTTCAGGGGATCTTCCCATACCAGGACTTGAACCCACTAGCATCTGTAGCATCTCCTACATTGACAAGTGGACTCTTTACCACCAGCACCACCTGGGAAGTCATAGGTTGGTTTATACACGTATAAATCCTCATACCAAAAATTGAGATAACCTAGAACGAATGACACCCAGTAGCAATATGAACAACTAGTGCTTGAATCTAAGTTTCCAAAAATATTCTTCAGCAGAAATGACCAAAGCTGCTTGGAGAAATAGCTGTTTCCAGAACTAGTAAGGGGAATACACGGGATGACCCTGTAACACTTTGAAGTTCCAGAAAGTCATAAAATGCTCAAAAACACAAAAAGCTACAACACAGTAAAAGAAAACAAAACAAACAAAACCCTCACAATGCTAGAGATATGTCAAAGGGACATAGGAACCAATTAAAAGATTTTCCAGTAGCAAATACCCAGTTTTGGATATGACTGGTGATAGAAGCAAGATCTGATGCTATAAAAAGCAATATTGCATAGGAATATTCAGGTCCATGAATTAAGGCAAATTGGAAGTGGTCAAACAAGAGGTGGCAAGGGTGAACGTCGACATTCTAGGAATCAGTGAACTAAAATGGACTGAAATGGGTGAATTTAACTCAGATAACCATTATATCTACTACTGTGGGCAGGAATTCCTCAGAAGAAATGGTGTAGCCATCATGGTCAACAAAAGAGTCCGAAATGCAGTACTTGGATGTAATCTCAAAAACAACAGAATGATCTCTGTTCGTCTCCAAGGCAAAGCATTCAATGTCACAGTTATCCAAGTCTATGCCCCAACCAGTAATGCTGAAGAAGCTGAAGTTGAATGGTTTTATGAAGACCTACAAGACCTTGTAGAACTAACACCCAAAAAAGATGTGCTTTTCATTATAGGGGACTGGAATGCTAAAGTAGGAAGTCAAGAAACACCTGGAGTAACAGGCAAATTTGGCCTTGGAATGCGGAATGAAGCAGGGCAAAGACTAATAGAGTTTTGCCAAGAAAATGCACTGGTCATAGCAAACACCCTCTTCCAGCAACACAAGAGAAGACTCTACACATGGACATCACCAGATGGTCAACACCGAAATCAGATTGATTATATTCTTTGCAGCCAAAGATGGAGAAGCTCTATACAGTCAACAAAAACAAGACCAGGAGCTGACTGTGGCTCAGATCATGAACTCCTTATTTCCAAATTCAGACTTAAATTGAAGAAAGTAGGGAAAACCGCTAGACCATTCAGGTATGACCTAAATCAAATCCCTTATGATTATACAGTGGAAGTGAGAAATAGATTTAAGGGCCTAGATCTGATAGATAGAGTTCCTGATGAACTATGGAATGAGGTTCGTGACATTGTACAGGAGACAGGGATCAAGACCATCCCCATGGAAAAGAAATGCAAAAAAGCAAAATGGCTGTCTGGAGAAGCCTTACAAATAGCACTGAAAAGAAGAGAGGCGAAAAGCAAAGGAGAAAAGAAAAGATATAAGCATCTGAATGCAGAGTTCCAAAGAATAGCAAGAAGAGATAAGAAAGCCTTCTTCAGCAATCAATGCAAAGAGATAGAGGAAAACAACAGAATGGGAAAGACTAGAGATCTCTTCAAGAGAATTGGAGATACCAAGGGAACATTTCATGCAAAGATGGGCTCGATAAAGGATAGAAATGGTATGGACCTAACAGAAGCAGAAGATATTAAGAAGAGGTGGCAAGAATACACAGAAGAACTGTACAGAAAAGATCTTCACGACCCAGATAATCATGAGGATGTGATCACTAATCTAGAGCCAGACATCTTGGAATGTGAAGTCAAGTGGGCCTTAGAAAGCATCACTAAGAACAAAGCTAGTGGAGGTGATGGAATTCCCGTTGAGCTGTTTCAAATCCTGGAAGATGATGCTGTGAAAGTGCTGCACTCAATATGCCAGCAAATTTGGAAAACTCAGCAGTGGCCACAGGACTGGAAAAGGTCAGTTTTCATTCCAATTCCAAAGAAAGGCAATGCCAAAGAATGCTCAAACTACCGCACAATTGCACTCATCTCACACGCTAGTAAAGTAATGCTCAAAATTCTCCAAGCCAGGCTTCAGCAATATGTGAACCGTGAACTCCCTGATGTTCAAGCTGGTTTTAGAACAGGCAGAGGAACCAGAGATCAAATTGCCAACATCCGCTGGATCATGGAAAAAGCAAGAGAGTTCCAGAAAAACATCTATTTCTGCTTTATTGACTATGCCAAAGCCTTTGACTGTGTGGATCACAATAAACTGTGGAAAATTCTGAAAGAGATGGGAATACCAGACCACCTAACCTGCCTCTTGAGAAATCTGTATGCAGGTCAGGAAGCAACAGTTAGAACTGGACATGGAACAACAGACTGGTTCCAAATAGGAAAAGGAGTACGTCAAGGCTGTATATTGTCTCCCTGCTTATTTAACTTATATGCAGAGTACATCATGAGAAACGCTGGACTGGAAGAAACACAAGCTGGAATCAAGATTGCCGGGAGAAATATCAATAACCTCAGATATGCAGATGACACCACCCTTATGGCAGAAAGTGAAGAGGAACTAAAAAGCCTCTTGATGAAAGTGAAAGAGGAGAGTGAAAAAGTTGGCTTAAAGCTCACCATTCAGAAAACAAAGATCATGGCATTTGGTCTCATCACTTCATGGGAAATAGATGGGAAAACAGTGGAAACAATGTCAGACTTTATTTTTTAGGGCTTCAAAATCACTGCATATGGTGATTGCATGCATGAAATTAGAAGACACTTACTCCTTGGAAGAAAAGTTATGACCAACCTAGATAGCATATTCAAAAGCAGAGACATGACTTTGCCAAGAAAAGATCGTCTAGTCAGGGCTATGGTTTTTCCAGTGGTCATGTATGGATGTGAGAGTTCGACTGTGGAGAAAGCTGAGCATTGAAGAACTGATGCTTTTGAACTGTGGTGTTGGAGAAGACGCTTGAGAGTCCTTTGGACTGAAAGGAGATCCAATCAGTCCATTCTGAAGGAGATCAGCCCTGGGAATTCTTTGGAGGGAATGATACTGAGGCTGAAACTTCAGTACTTTAGCCACCTCATGCGAAGAGTTGACTCATTGGTGTAAGGTGGGACCCTGGGAGGCCATGATGGGCCACCCCTTCCCTCCCCCACTGGCGGGGGAAGTCCCTAGTGAGGGGGCCTCCCAGATCCCGGAGACCAGTGACAGCACAGTTTGACAGCTAAAGCCGCCCCACCTCCGCCATGTAGAAGGACCTATCAGCCTGCGACACCTCAGCCCGGCAACCTATCCAAACCTCCATTCACTAACCTGGCCATCCCTCGCAGCATGCATTTATAAACAAACTTCTAACAGGGTCTGGGCATGCAGACTTCCTTGACCTGCCCCGTTCGGTCCGGGAACCCGGCCCAGGAGCGCTTCCCCATTAAAGCCTGTTAGACACACTTTTGGTGTCCTGGTCGTCTTTAACCTAACATTTGGCACCCAACGTGTGGCTCGAGGCGAGGGCCCATCCTGCTATGAGCGGGATTTGCGGTCTCCTCAGGTCTGGCCCACGCCTGACCAGGTTACCCTGCCACCCAGCCGGGACCACCCAACCATCTGGCAGGATATGGGGTAAGTTCCATCAGTTGGGCTCTGGGGGTTTTTGCTCCCATGGCGATTATGCCTAGGGTGTCCCAGTTCTGGTAAATCACGACCACGTCCAGACCCCTCCTCCACAAGCCAGGCTTGCTTCCTCACCACCTGTCAGTTTGGAGATGTCCATCGTGGCTGAGTGGCCTTCTCCTCGCTGGGTTGACAGCTTGTTGGGGGATGCCTGATCAGACTACTCCCAGCCCTGTTAACGATTGGTCCAGGACCTTCATTTCATATTCGCCATGGGGGCGGCTGCCTCCAAGCCCGACTGGCCCTGGTCTACACCACTAGAATGTTTACTTGCCAACCTCAGAACTCTAACCTAGAGCCAGACATCTTGGAATGTGAAGTCAAGTGGGCCTTAGAAAGCATCATTATGAACAAAACTAGTGGAGGTGATGGAATTCCAGTCAAGCTATTTCAAATCCTGAAAGATGATGCTGTGAAAGTGCTTCATTCAATATGAGAGCAAATTTGGAAAAACTCAGCAGTGGCCACAGCAGTGGAAAAGGTCAGTTTTCATTCCAATTCCAAAGAAAGGCAATGCTAAAGAATGCTCAAACTACCAAACAATTGCACTCATCTCACATGCTAGTAAAGTAATGCTCAAAATTCTCCAAGCCAGGCTTCAGCAATACGTGAACCGTGAACTTCCTGATGTTCAAGCTGGGTTTAGAAAAGGCAGAGGAANGTGAGGGGGCCTCCCAGATCCCGGAGACCAGTGACAGCACAGTTTGACAGCTAAAGCCGCCCCACCTCCGCCATGTAGAAGGACCTATCAGCCTGCGACACCTCAGCCCGGCAACCTATCCAAACCTCCATTCACTAACCTGGCCATCCCTCGCAGCATGCATTTATAAACAAACTTCTAACAGGGTCTGGGCATGCAGACTTCCTTGACCTGCCCCGTTCGGTCCGGGAACCCGGCCCAGGAGCGCTTCCCCATTAAAGCCTGTTAGACACACTTTTGGTGTCCTGGTCGTCTTTAACCTAACATTTGGCACCCAACGTGTGGCTCGAGGCGAGGGCCCATCCTGCTATGAGCGGGATTTGCGGTCTCCTCAGGTCTGGCCCACGCCTGACCAGGTTACCCTGCCACCCAGCCGGGACCACCCAACCATCTGGCAGGATATGGGGTAAGTTCCATCAGTTGGGCTCTGGGGGTTTTTGCTCCCATGGCGATTATGCCTAGGGTGTCCCAGTTCTGGTAAATCACGACCACGTCCAGACCCCTCCTCCACAAGCCAGGCTTGCTTCCTCACCACCTGTCAGTTTGGAGATGTCCATCGTGGCTGAGTGGCCTTCTCCTCGCTGGGTTGACAGCTTGTTGGGGGATGCCTGATCAGACTACTCCCAGCCCTGTTAACGATTGGTCCAGGACCTTCATTTCATATTCGCCATGGGGGCGGCTGCCTCCAAGCCCGACTGGCCCTGGTCTACACCACTAGAATGTTTACTTGCCAACCTCAGAACTCTACATATCTCCAGAGAAATTCATTCCAAACACTTAACCTACCTTTGTTCTGAGGCAAGGCCCCAATATTCTTTAGATAACGGCTCACAATGGCCACCAACCGGAACTTTCGATTTTTACATCCTCCGTGACTTAGATCATTACTGCCAGAGGATGGGAAAATGGTCTGAGGTACCCTACGTACAGGCTTTCTGGCTGTTGCAATCCCGTCCCGCTCTATGTCACTGCTGTTCCCCTTCTGAAATTCTCCTAACCATGGCTCTCTCTAGCCCTACATCACCAGGGAGGCCATCAGTGGCCCAACCAGAGACACCCGAGGCAGAAACTTCTGCCTTTACAGTGCTTCCGGAAGACTTAGTGCTCCCCCCACCCTACACTCCAGCCCCTGCTACTTCACCAACCTCCCCTCTGTCACCCTCACCCACTGCCTTCATGTCCTCCCTTCCCACATCGTCCTCACATCGTAGCCCTCCTGTAACAAGGCCATCTCTATATCCACCCCTTCCTTCATGCCTTGCCTCACCAACCGCCCCCCCCCCACACACACACACCAACCTCCCCTCTATTGCCCTCACCCACTCCCTCCATATCCAACTCTCCTGTGACTATGCCTCCTGCTGCTCCCTTGGCTCCGTCCTTGGTTCTGTCTCTCCATCCACCTCTTCCCCCATCATCGTCTCTTCCCCCACCACTCTCACAGCCCAACTCTCCTGTGATTATGCCTCCCGCCACTCCCCTGGCTTCATCCTTGGCTCAGTCCTTGGTTCCATCTCTCCATCCACCCCTTCCTCCCTCATCATTTCCTCCCCCACCACTCTCACAGCCCAACTCTCCTGTGATTATGCCTCCTGCCACTCCCTTGGCTCTATCCTTGGCTCCGTCCTTAGCTCTGTCTCTCCATCCACCCCTTCCCCCCTTATCGTCTCCCCCTTCACTGTTCTCACAGCCCAACTCTTCTGTGGCTATGCCCCTCGTTGCTCCCATGGCAGCACCTCAATACCCACCCCTTCCTCCATGCCCCCTCCCTTTCTGACTCACCAGTCAGCTCACACACAAGATCCCAGACCACTCCCAATCTGCCACCAGCTTCCCTGTTTCCTCTCTGCCAGGTGGCCGGCCCAGAGGGTCTCACTCATGTCCACGTACGCTTTTCACTCCAAGACCTTGCCCATATCGANTCACCAGTCAGCTCACACACAAGATCCCAGACCACTCCCAATCTGCCACCAGCTTCCCTGTTTCCTCTCTGCCAGGTGGCCGGCCCAGAGGGTCTCACTCATGTCCACGTACGCTTTTCACTCCAAGACCTTGCCCATATCGAAGAGCGGCTAGGCTCCTACTCGGCCAACCCTTCCAATTACATCAAAAACTTCACTCAGTTGTCTCGATCTTACACCCTTACCTGGCAAGACATATTTATCATCCTGGGGTCCACTACTACCCCAGAAGAAAGAAAGACCATTTGGGCTACAGCAAGGGAGATATCAGACCGGAGGCATCTAGCCAACCCAGCCGACCCTGCTTGGCCACCTGGAGTGGCTGCTATTCCAGACGTAGATCCAGACTGGGACTATCAAGAGGGACAAAGAGGGAAGGTCAACATTCAATACATGATAGAATGCCTATTAGAGGGAATGGAGACCACCTCCCTTACGATAGTAAACCTACTTAAACTAGATGAAATGACCCAGGGCCCTGATGAAAACCCAGCAGCCTTTCTTAACAGGCTGACAGAGGCTCTCACCACCTATACCCGGATTGCCCCAGATTATCTGGCGGTGGTTACTACCCTAGCCAACCGTTTTATATCCCAATCAGCTTCAGACATCAGAAAAAAACTCTCCAAGGCTGAGGATGGGCCTCAGATCCCCCTCCAAGACCTGGTAAAAATGGCCTTTAAGGTTTACAATGCCCGAGAGGAAGCTGCTGAAGCTAGCTGCAAGGCAAGGCTTAAACAAAAAGCCAAACTCCAGGCTGACCTCCTTGAAAAACACACTCAGGCACTAGTGGCAGCCCTGCGGCCAGCCACGGGACAAAAGGTGGGTCCCCAGAAGCCACCACCGGGAGTCTGCTTCAAATGCAGTCATGAGGGCCACTGGGCCCACCAATGCCCAAACCCCGGCCCCCAACAAAGCCATGCCCTCGTTGCAAACAACTGGGACATTGGGCGAGTGATTGTCCCCAAGTGACTCAGACCTCGACCTTACCGGGCCAAGGTCTGGGCCCCCAAAAGGATATTTCCTCCCCAAACCCCTCCTTGGAACTTCTCTCCTTTGACCAAGATTGATGGTGCCCAAACTTGGGGATGCCCATAACCCAAGCCGAACCCAGGGTAATGCTTCAAGTCGCGGGTAAGTCTATCAATTTCTTGATAGATATGGGAGCTACTTATTCAGTTCTTCCTTCCTTTGGGGGCACCTTACATCCTTCCCAGGTCTCGGTGGTGGGTATAGATGCCACATCTTCATGACCCTTGCAGACTGGGCCACAGCCCTGTCAGCTTGACCACTTCTTGTTCCCTCACTTTTTTCTGATAATCCCTTCATGCCCCACCCCCCTGCTAGGGCGAGACATTTTAGCTAAACTTAAGGTCATCATTCACTTACCTCTTCCACTTTCCCAATCTCTCACCTTGCCCCTACTCCTCCTCTGCTCCCCTGAGGCTCCAGTTGTCGACCCTACTATTTGGGACACTGAAATCCCTCTGGTAGCAACCCATCACACCCTCATCCTGATTAAACTACATGATCCTTCCCACTTCCCAAGCCGCCCTCAATTCCCCATCTCTCAGACCCACTTATGCGGTCTTAAGCCAATCATAGACAGTCTCTTAGGTCAGGGCCTCCTGGTCCCCATGACCTCACCCTGCAACACCCCCATTCTCCCAGTATGGAAAGCTTCTGGCGGCTACTGACTGGTCCAAGACCTTTGACTGATAAACGAGGCCATAATCCCTGCTCATCCAATTGTCCCCAATCATTATACCTTACTTTCTGACATCTCTAGCAATACGACTCACTTTACTGTCATAGACCTCAAAGATGCCTTTTTCACTATTCCCTTACACCCAGACTGCCAGTTCCTCTTTGCTTTCACATGGACCGACCCAGAAACCGACAGTCCTCCCAGCTAACATGGACAGTCCTTCCCCAAGGGTTTAGAGACAGCCTCCATTTTTTGGCCAGGCTCTGGCCCGGATCTGGCTACATGCCCTCTGGCCCCTAGTGTCCTCTTACAGTATGTGGATGACCTTCTGCTCTGCAGCCCCTCACAATCTCTTTCTCAGACACATACCACTATTCCTCTTAACTTCCTTAGCTCTAAAAGATACTGAGGATCTCAACAAAAGGCCCAACTCACCCAGACCTCTGTAACTTACCTAGGTCTAAAGATTACCCCAACAACTAAAGCTCTGACTACTGAGACTCAGCCTTCTCTGAGACCTCTGACCCCCTTCCACTGGGGAACAAATCTTATCCTTTTTGGGGTTGGCAGGATTCTTCCAGCACTGGGTCCCCAACTATGCTTCACTGGCTAAACCCCTCTACACAGTCGCAAAAGACACCCCTACTGGACAACTCTCTTCAGAAACAGAGGTCAAAAAGGCTTTCTACAACGTCCGTTCAGCTTTGCTGTCCTCTTCCCCGCTCTTCCTGCCCTATCCCAATCTCCCCTATCACCTGTATATTGATGAAAAAGGGGGCATAGCCCTTGGAGCCCTCATACAACCTGCGGGCCCTGAAATGCTGCCAGTGGCATTTATCTCCAAACAGTTAGACCCCACTGCCCAGGGATGGTTCCCCTGCCTACGTGCCCTGGCAGCAGCAGCTTCTCTATATGCAGATGGAAAAAAGCTAATTCTAGATCAACCTCTAACTATATTCTCACCACACCACCTGGCTGACATTTTGGCTTCCAAATTCCTGTCAGACCTTAGCGACTCTCGGCTCCAGTAATTTCACCTAGTCTTTCTGGATAACCCCCAGGTTACTTTGGGCCGCAGCTCCCTTCTAAACCCCCTATCTTCTCTCCCTTCACTTCCAACCCATCCTTCAGGCAAGGACACAGAACCTCACTCATGCATAGAGGTCCTAGACACTCTCACCCAACCGCCCCCAAACCATTTTGCTACTCCACTACAAAACCCAGACCTCACGCTATTTGTAGATGGCAGTTAAAAATGAGACCCTACCGGTCACCAGGCCGCTGCATATGCAATTGTGACCACCAATGACATCCTCGAGGCTCAACCACTGCCAGAGGGAACCACCTCCCCAAAGGCAGAACTAATAGCACTCACTAGAGCCTTACACCTGGCAAAGGGAAAACGGGTTAACATTTATACTGACTCCAAATATGCCTTTTTGATTGCACATTCACATTCAGCTATTTGGAGAGAGAAAGGATTTCTCACCGCCAAGGGATCACCCATCTCTAATGCCCCCCTAATCACCAAGCTCCTGGAGGCCATCTCACAGCCCACTCAGGTAGCCATCCTACACTGCAAAGGACATCAGACAACTCACGACATGGTTTCCCTAGGCAACAATAGGGCTGACCAGGTGGCCCGACAGATAGCCTTACAGCAGGGGCCTCTGCCTATACTATTTCTTAAGACCTCCCTTATACCTAACTACTCAACGGCCGAAATGGAGGTCCTCCTCTCACAGGAGGGTGCTTCCAAACACCCCTCAGGATGAATCACGCTCCACGAAAAACTAGTCATACCCGAAAAACAGGCAATGTTCATTATCACCCAGATCCATGACTCTTTACACATTGGGCCCCACACACTCTTGACCTTCCTTAGTCCTCTTTTTTCCCCATTACATCTCCGACCTACCATTCAGGCAGTCCATCATTGCTGCCTAATCTGTGCCAAGACCTCTCCTCAAGGAGGACTCAGACCGCCTCAAGAAACTCACCAGTTGAGGGGACACCTGCCGGGACAGGATTGGCAGATAGACTTCACTCACATGCCTAGACATCGGACCTTCTAGTATATGCTGGTCTGTGTCAACACCTTTTCTGGATGGGTAGAAGCATTCCCCACTGCCTGGGAGACAGCCGATACCATCGCCAACATTCTCTTAACACACCTCATTCCACGGTTCAGGCTCCCCAACTCCACTCAGTCTGACAACAGGCCCGCCTTTGTTTCTCAAATCACTCAGCAAATAGCCGAGGTTTTAAACATTTCTTGGCACTTACATGTTCCATACAGGCCTCAGTCATCAGGCAAGGTGGAATGGGCTAACAGCATTCTCAAGCCTCATCTGACCAGGTTAACAGCAGAACTCCATCTCTCCTGGGTCGATCTCCTGCCAGCAGCCCTGATCTGCATACGGACAACTTCTTATGCCAAGACGGGTTTGACACCTTTTGGACTGCTGTACGGTAGGCCCTATCTATTGACCAACCTTCCAGATCCCCCAACCCCTCTTCTGGGGACTTACTTGCCCTACTTCACCCTCCTAAGGTCCCTACTCAGAGAACACACTGATCGTGTCCTCCCTCAACCGGTCGGAGACCATAACCAGGAGATCCTGCCCCCTGCTTTGGCACCAGGAGATCAGATTCCCTTAAAACGCTGACACCTCGACCTCTTCAGTCCCAGTGGACAGGGCCTTTCACGGTGGTCCTCACCACCCCTACAGCAGCCAAACTGTGGGGACACGAGTCCTGGTACCACATCACATGGCTTAAGCGGGCTCCACTACATGGCCTGCCTCCTCCCAAACCCCTGGAAACTTATACCTCTAAAATCTCTGGACCTACCAAGATCACCATTACTAAGACACCCTTGCCTCCTGCCAATGACTAACATGTCCCATCCAATGCTTGTCTGGCATCATCAGCTGTGGCTGTTGCCAGTCGCAGCTTTGGCCTTACTCTTTGCCATTGGATTGGCTGTAACAGTTCCCCAGGACTGGCCACTCGCACTTCGACTTTCACTGGCCCTTGCTTACCTTGNTTGAGGGGACACCTGCCGGGACAGGATTGGCAGATAGACTTCACTCACATGCCTAGACATCGGACCTTCTAGTATATGCTGGTCTGTGTCAACACCTTTTCTGGATGGGTAGAAGCATTCCCCACTGCCTGGGAGACAGCCGATACCATCGCCAACATTCTCTTAACACACCTCATTCCACGGTTCAGGCTCCCCAACTCCACTCAGTCTGACAACAGGCCCGCCTTTGTTTCTCAAATCACTCAGCAAATAGCCGAGGTTTTAAACATTTCTTGGCACTTACATGTCCCATACAGGCCTCAGTCATCAGGCAAGGTGGAATGGGCTAACAGCATTCTCAAGCCTCATCTGACCAGGTTAACAGCAGAACTCCATCTCTCCTGGGTCGATCTCCTGCCAGCAGCCCTGATCTGCATACGGACAACTTCTTATGCCAAGACGGGTTTGACACCTTTTGGACTGCTGTACGGTAGGCCCTATCTATTGACCAACCTTCCAGATCCCCCAACCCCTCTTCTGGGGACTTACTTGCCCTACTTCACCCTCCTAAGGTCCCTACTCAGAGAACACACTGATCGTGTCCTCCCTCAACCGGTCGGAGACCATAACCAGGAGATCCTGCCCCCTGCTTTGGCACCAGGAGATCAGATTCCCTTAAAACGCTGACACCTCGACCTCTTCAGTCCCAGTGGACAGGGCCTTTCACGGTGGTCCTCACCACCCCTACAGCAGCCAAACTGTGGGGACACGAGTCCTGGTACCACATCACATGGCTTAAGCGGGCTCCACTACATGGCCTGCCTCCTCCCAAACCCCTGGAAACTTATACCTCTAAAATCTCTGGACCTACCAAGATCACCATTACTAAGACACCCTTGCCTCCTGCCAATGACTAACATGTCCCATCCAATGCTTGTCTGGCATCATCAGCTGTGGCTGTTGCCAGTCGCAGCTTTGGCCTTACTCTTTGCCATTGGATTGGCTGTAACAGTTCCCCAGGACTGGCCACTCGCACTTCGACTTTCACTGGCCCTTGCTTACCTTGCCATCTGTTCCCTACTCCTGGGGTGCTATTCCATTGGGGCACCCTGACCTGGCCATATGTCTCTCACCCTAGCCTGCCTTGGAGACTTTATCTTGGCCCTACTATAGGACCTTTGGCTAGCTACCCTGATCACCGACTGTGACTCTTTCTTTCAGGCAATTTTTGATCTACACTTACAGGGGGCCTTCCTCCTTTTTACAGAATCTCAAATTGACTTCTTCTCTTTTATCACTCTTTTTCTAGTATTATAGCTAAACATGTCCTTGCCACTATTCCTCCTGGCTATGATAATACGGGCTGGGCAACCTACACCCTGCCCCCAGGGCTGCACTGAATGAAGCCCCTGGGGAACTGGGTTCACAGCCTACACTTATGTCCACCAAGACTGTTATGCTCCACCTGCCCAGCCATGCTCTCATGGAGGTAAATGGTATCGGACGGCCAAGAGCCTTGGGACAGCCAAATCAAGTTCAGCCTCTAACTGCCTAAATCTGGAGCCAAAGATCTCTGTTTTACCATGCAAACTCACTACAGAATGACAGATGGGAAGGGGGCCCAAGATCAGAGGCAAAAACAAACCCAACATAAGGTCCAACAGGACCTCATAAAGTTAGCAGCTGAAGCCTCTAATCCACACCATGAGCCCAACAAACTCCTAGACCAAGTTCATCAGGTGCTCAAACCCTTAGATTTTTTATCCCAAATTTTCACCAGCATCAGTGACACCTATCAGACAAAAAACAAACCCAACATAAGGTCCAACAGGACCTCATAAAGTTAGCAGCTGAAGCCTCTAATCCACACCATGAGCCCAACAAACTCCTAGACCAAGTTCATCAGGTGCTCAAACCCTTAGATTTTTTATCCCAAATTTTCACCAGCATCAGTGACACCTATCAGACTCTGACTGAAACCTCACCAAACCTCTCATGTTGGCTCTGTCTTCCCTTGAGACCCCAACCGTTCCTTGCCCAACCAATTCCCAGCAAATGGGTAGAAGCCCAAAATCTCACTTGAAATGCCACAAAAGTAACCTGGCCAATGGGGCCTTTGATCACTGAGGTACTGTATCTACCAGCCAATGCCTCTTGTGTTCTGGCCAATGATACCTCATTAACCACAGTGGCCTGTGATGGCTCGAGACGAGGCCCCCTATCCCCAAACCCTCCAATATGTGGAAAACCCGGGATATTCTTTCTCTGTAATCAGACCACCTTATTAAAATGTTTTCCACCCAACTGGACTCAGCCTTGCAGTGCAGTCTTTCTTACATCCTATCTGACCATTCTGACACCACAGGCAATGGAAGACCAGATCCAACTAACCCACTGCCGACGAAGGGCATTAGCTGCAGCTCCCCTGCTCCTCGGAGGAGGTTTATTCACAGCCTTAGGACTGGGGGCAGGAGGATTGGGATCAGCCACACACTTTTATTATAAGCTCTCCGCAGACCTCAATCAAGACCTAGACAAGGTGGCAGACTCCCTGATGGCATTACAGACCCAGATAACCTCTCTGACAGGAGTAGCTCTCCAAAATCGAAGGGCCCTGGACCTGCTAACGGCCGAAAAAGGGGGAACCTGCCAGTTCTTAGGGGAATACTGTTATTTTTTCATTAATGCCTCAGGGATAGTTCAGAACAAGGTCCGAGAATTGAGAGAAAGCATCAGACTTAGACAGGCCGAGTCAGGCGGTTCCGACTTTTTGGGATGGTGGAAGTCATCTTGGGCAAAATGGCTTCTCCCACTTCTCAGATCCCTCACTGCCTTGTTCCTCATCCTGTCGATAGGACCTTGTGTTTTTCAGATCATCCTCCAGAGGGTCAAGGACCGGACCCAGACGACTACTGGATGGATGCTGATGGTGGCCACATACTCCAAGCTGCCGTCCAGAGACCTTGAGGCTCCCTAAAAGTCATCAGGATCCAGCCACGACCCTCAGTCCCAACGATGCCCCAGTTCAGCAGGAAGTAGCCAGAAATGATAACAGTGCCCCTTATCCTATCAAAAGGGTCAGAATGTATGGTCGGACCCTGGGGGCCATGATGGGCCACCCCTTCCCTTCCTCGCTGGTGGGGGAAGTCCCTAAGGAAGGGGCCTCCCAGATCCCGGGGACCAGTGACAGCACAGTTTGACAGTTAAAGCCTCCCCACCTCTGCCACATAGAAGGACCTATCAGCCCACGACACCTCGGCCTGTCAACCTATCCAAACCCCCATCCACTAACCTGGCCATCCCTCGCAGCATGCCTGTATAAACAAACTTCTAACATGGTCCGGGTGCGTGGACTTTCTCGACCTGCCCCGTTCGGGTCCAGGAACCCCGCCTGGGAGCGCTTCCCCATTAAAGCCTGTTAGACACTCTTTTGGTGTCCTGGTCATCTTTTACCTAATGATTGGTATAGACTCTGATTCTGGGAGGGAATGGGGGCAGGAGAAGGGGATGACAGAGGATGAGGTGGCTGAATGGCATCACTGACTCAATGAACATGAGTCTGAGTGAACTCCGGGAGTTGGTGATGGACAGGGAGGCCTACATTCTGCAATTCATGAGGTCGTAGAGTCAGACACGACTGAGCGACTGAACTGAATTGAAAACTATTATTAATAGTAGAAACTGAAAAGACCAATAAGTGAATAGTATNATGGCATCACTGACTCAATGAACATGAGTCTGAGTGAACTCCGGGAGTTGGTGATGGACAGGGAGGCCTACATTCTGCAATTCATGAGGTCGTAGAGTCAGACACGACTGAGCGACTGAACTGAATTGAAAACTATTATTAATAGTAGAAACTGAAAAGACCAATAAGTGAATAGTATCATATCACAAGGTAGAAAGTAAGTATCCAAAAGTCCATATTGAGATATAAATGATTAAATAAATAAATCAATGGAAGAATAGACAAATTTTCTATACAAAATAATGCCACAGTTTATGTAACCATTCATTCCTTAAGAATGGGTACAATAATGACTTCATTCCAAAGAGTGCAACATGAAACAAGGGGAAAATATTTACATTGAAGTAAACTGATAAATACTATCTTAGTCAGGTGTTCAAAGTTAACATCAACAATGATAATATTCATCAACATCATGTTGAATATTTACATTTGAGATGATGTGATGAAAATGGTACTTTTATCTCTGTGATCTTTCTCATAAAACCCAGACTAATCATGACAAAAATATTAAATTCCAATTGAAATACATTTATAAAATACTTGATCAATCATCATCAAACTGTCAAAGTCATCAAAAAGAAGGGAGGTCTTGAGAAGCTCTCACAGGCAAGAAGAGCCTAAGGGGACATTACTACTAAATGTTATATGATATCCTGAATGGAATCATGGAATAAAAAAGGCATTAGGAGAAAACTGGGTAAAATATGAACTATGTTTGAAAGTTGCTTAGTCTTGTCTGACTCTGTGACCCCATGGATTGTTGCCTGCCAGGCTCCTCTGTCCATGAACTTCTCCAGGCCAGGAAACTTTGAGTGGGTCACTGTTACATTCTCCAGGGGATCTTCTTAACCCAGGGACTGAACCTAGGTCTCCCACATTGCAAACAAATTCTTTACTGTCTGAGCCACCAGGCAAGCCCATAGTTAATAATAAGGTATCAATATTGTTATGAACTGAACTTGGATACACCCCTGTATAGCAAAGCCAATCTACAGACATTTGTTGCAGGGCATTAAGCAAGAAGAATGGGCAGCTCATGCTCAAGCCTGAACTCCCCCACTGCTTTCAGGGAAAGGGTTCTAAAGGCAGTGTGAAGGAAGGGACAGTTCTTGGACTGGTTGATGTCAAGGTGAAATTTCAACATCTCTCACACTCTGTTTTCAACTTTAGGGTCTCTGTTCTTGCAGTCAGTAGTTTTCATCTGGTGGGGGTCTGCTTCCTAAAACAAAAGACTTTCACTTCAAAGTACAGGGACATAAGTTCCTGTATATGGTTTCAATATTGGCTCATTAATTGTTAGATGCCTACCATATACCATAGTAAAACTCAACAAAGCCAAAAGCTGGTTTTTTGAAAAGATAAATAAAATTGACAAACCATTAGCCAGACTCATCAAGAAACAAAGGGAGAAAAATCAAATCAATAAAATCAGAAATGAAAATGGAGAGATCACAACAGACAACACAGAAATACAAAGAATCATAAGAGACTACTATCAGCAATTATATGCCAATAAATTGGACAACGTGGAAGAAATGGACAAATTCTTAGAAAAATACAACTTTCCAAAACTGAACCAGGAAGAAATAGAAAATCTTAACAGACCCATCACAAGCACGGAAATTGAAACTGTAATCAGAAATCTTCCAGCAAACAAAAGCCCAGGTCCAGACGGCTTCACAGCTGAATTCTACCAAAAATTTCGAGAAGAGCTAACACCTATCCTACTCAAACTCTTCCAGAAAATTGCAGAGGAAGGT
>SJYX01011459.1:194580-225623 GCA_006410675.1 Oreotragus oreotragus
GGGAGGAGGGAGGGGGTTTCATTTTTGGGAGTTCGTGTAAAAAAATAAATAAATACCAAAAAAAAAAAAGATGTAAATAGTAGGGGAGATTGGGCATATGTGGATACTATGTATTATGGTCATGGTTTTTCTATAATCTAAAGGTATTTCAAAATCCAGTAAAAAAAAAAAAAAAAAGACTGCTGTCAAGGGAAAATATAATTATTGCTACTATTTATGCATATTATAAAATTACTGATAAAAAGAAACCTGGCGACATCCCTAGTGGTCATAATCAATTCCTATGATTATGTGCTCTCAGTGCAAAGGGCTGAGGTTTGATCTATGGTCAAGAAACTATATACCACATGACACAACAAAAGAACCCTCATACCACAGTGAAGAGTGGAGATGCAGGGTGCCACAAGTAAGAATTGTTGCAGTCAAATAAATAAATAAATATTAAATAAGAGATGTGTACAAATTTGGTTTGGCTAAAGGAAAGTGATATAAACATAGTGATTTACATATACTTTGATATTTATGTATTCACCTAATTGTTGGGCACAGCAGTCTTTATGAAATTACAATGACATATATTAACATTTTAATATAAATTTGTCTATTTAGTTTTATATTCTCAGTATGGTTATCTTATAACAATTTGTAATAAATTTAGATGATTATACCCATTAATACTGGTCTTTTCCTTGAAAATAAGTAATATTTGTACCAATCAATATATTCTTCACTTTGTCATGATTTTGCAAGTTGCAGCAGTGTATATATTTTTTCAACTACGTTTACCTGGTGGCTCAAATGATAAAGAATCTACCTGCAGTATAGGAGACCAGGTTCACTCCCTGGATCAGGAAGATCTCCTGGAGAAGGGAACGGTAAACCATGTTAGTATTTTTGCCTGGTGAACTCCATGGACAGAGGCTACAGTCCATGGATGGGGTTGTAAAGATTCAGACATAACTGAGCAACTAATACAGCAGTAGCTCAACAGTTTATCAAAAGAGGACAAGTGGGCATGAATAATCCTGAATAGTAGTCTTTACTAAATAGGTGTGAGGCAAGACACTGGAAAACAAACAAAAACAAATTAAAAAAAAAAGAGTGATTACTACTTATTTGGAGAGTATAACTTTATTATAAATCATTCATCCACTTCATAAACACTTCCTGAGTATCTTTTCTATACCCAGCCTATATCCGTATTATCCACTAGGAACCAGTCACTAATAAAGCAGATATACCTGCTTGCTTGCATGGAGTGAAGCAAAATATTTAAGTAAATAACTTCAGGACAAGTTTTAGAAAACTGTGAGACAGGGAAGGTTGATAGGATGTTGATAGCTGCAATTTTCAATAGAATAGTGAAAGAAGGCCTTACTGAGAAGGTGGCATTTGCATAAGGACATGAATGCTGTGAGAAAATGGATCTTGATGATATACTGGGAGAAGGCGTCCAAGCAGAAGGAACAAAAGTTGCAAAGACCTTGAAGCTGACAGACAGATGTGCATTTGAAAACTAGTGTGGCTGAAGTAGCGAAAGGAATTAAGACAGAGTTGGGATGAGATCAGATATATAATAATGGTAATGGTATGGGGGAGTGTACAGATCAAATAGGGATAGTTGATCATTGTAGAGACTTTCAATTTTACAATTTTGTAAGATAAAAAGGACTTTGAGGAGACAAGTAGTAAGGAAAGAATTGATGTAGAAAGGTTGGTAAGAAATCTGATATAATAATCTAAGCAAAAGATCATGATGGCTTGGATGCAGATGTGGTAGTCAGTGGACTTGGTGGAAGCAGTCAGACACAATTTATATTTAGATGGTAGGTGATTATGATTTTCTGATAAATTCGATGTGAAATGTAAGAGAAAGGATGATTCCAAAACTTGGGAGTTCCATACCTGAGAGCATGAAGCTTCCATTAAGAGTGAGAAGACTTTAGATGAAATATATGGAGGTGAGTCATGGATAGAGTAGGAGTTCAGTTTTTGACATGCTCAGTTTGTGATTTCTTGTAAATATCCAGTTGGAGATGCCTAATGGAAAGATATGTAAATCTGAATTCAGGGGAGATAACGTGTGGTGCATTCATGCTCAGTCATGTTCAAATCTTTATGGTGCCATGGACTGTAGTCTACCAGGCTCCTCTGTCCATGGAATTTTCCAGACAAGAGTACTGGAGTGGGTAGCCATTTCCTACTCCAGATGATCTTCCCGACCCAAGGATCAAACCTGAGTGTCTGGCCTCTCCTGAATTGGCAGACATATTTATTACCAATGAGCCAACTGGAAAGCCCTCAGGGGAGATTGCTTGATTTTAAATAAATATTTCAGAATCTTTAGCATTCAGATGAAATTTAAAATTATACATTTGAATGAGGTCCCTCAAAAGTTAAGTTTAGATAGAGCAAAGTATGTAAGATCGGACTTCAGCTTTAAAAAATCAGAGACACGTGGAGATAAAAGCAAGAGTTATTGATAAAAAAAATAATAACTAGATGGATATAGAGAAGACCAAACTATTTCAAGGAGGGAGAGATCAACGATGACAAGGGCTTTAAATAGATGCAGGAGGAGAAAAATTGAAATCTGACTATGTTAACAGTGGTAACACTCATAATTATAGCTCCTTCTGAGCTGTATATTATAGTTCACAAATAATTTTAAAAGATTCCTAAATTTCTTTACATAGAAAGCCTCAGTTGTAGACATTGTGAAACTTTGATTTTTTAGTTGAGATAACAAACAGAAAAGTGAAATTGTTTTCAAAATTTATTTTGCTCACAAATGACATATTCCAGGCTTAAACATGTTTCAGTTCACTCACTCACTCAGTCGTGTCCAGTTCTTTGTGATCCCATGAACTGCAGCTCACCAGGCTTCCCTGTCCATCACCAACTCCTGGAGTTAATTCAAATTAATGTCCATCAAGTCAGTGATGCCATCCAACCATCTCATTCTCTGTTGTCCCTTTCTCCTTCAGTCTTCAATCTTTCCCATCATCAGGGGCTTTTCCAGTGAGTCAGTTCTTCACAAATATTTGGAGTTTCAGGTTCAGCATCAGTCCTTCCAATGAATATTCAGGACTGATTTCCTTTAGGATTGACTGGTTTGATCTTGCAGTCCAAGGGTCTCTCAAGAGTCTTTTCCAACACCACAGTTCAAAAGCATAAATTCTGCAATGTTCATATTTCTTTATAGTCCAGCTCTCAGGTACATACATGACTACTGGGAAAACCATAGCCTTGATTATATGGACCATTACCAGGAAAGTCATGTCTTTGCTTTTTAATATGCTGTTTAGCTTGAGCATACCTTTTCTTCGAAGGACAAGAGTCTTTTAATTTCATGGCTAAAGTCACCATCTGTAGTGATTTTGGAGCCCAAGAAAATAAAGTCTGTCACTGCTTCCATTGTTTCCTCATCTATTTGTTGTGGAGTGATGGGAACAGATGCCATGATTTTAGTTGTTTGAATGTTGAGCTTTAAGCCAACTTTTTCACTCTCCTCTTTCACTGCCATCAAGAAACTCTTCAGTTCTTCTTTGCTTTCTGCCATGAGGGTGAAGTCATCTGCATATCTGAGGTTATTGATATTTCTCCTGGCAATCTTGATTTCAGCTTGAGCTCCATCCAGCCTGGCATTTCACATGATGCACTCTGCATATAAGTTAAATAAGCAGGGTGATAATATACAGTTTTGATGTACTCATTTCCCAATTTGTAACCAGTCTGTTATTTTATGTCCAGTTCTAACTGTTTCTTCTTCACCTGCACACGGATTTCCCAGGAATCAGGTAATGTGGTCTGGAATTCCCATCTCTTGAGGAATTTTCCACAGTTTATTGTGATCCACACGGTCAAAGTCTTTCATGTAGTTAATAAAACAGAAGTATATATTTTTCTGGATCTCTTGGTTTTTCTAAGATCCAACAGATCTTGGCAATCTGATCTCTGGTTCCTCTGCCTCTTCTAAAACCAGCTTGAAAACCTGGAAGTTCACAGTTCGTATACTGTTGAAGCCTTGGAAAATTGTGAGCATAACTTTGCTAGCATGTGAGATGAGTGCAATTGTGTGGTAGTTTGAACATTTTTTGGTATTGTCTTTCTTTGGGATTGAATTTAAAACTGACATTTTTCCAGTCCTGTGGCTACTGCTGAGTTTTCCATATTTGTTGGCATGTTGAGTGCAGTACTTTAACAGCATCACCTTTTAGGATTTGAAACAGCTCAACTGGAATTCCATCACCTCCACTAGCTTTGTTCATGGTTTTAAATCTAGTATGATAACATGTTTTCTAATATGTTTTATCACACAATTTACTCAATAAATTGTTTTTCAGACTTTCTTTTTAAAGAGTATTATTATTTTATCATATATACCAAATTCGATAAAGCAGAAGTACAATTATTTAATTAACATATCATTATGTATTAATCAATTTTTCATGGCAGTCAGTAGACTTGTGTAATGGAAACAAAATTAAGTAAGGTATAATCCAATACACTGAAGATATTATGTTAGAGTAGGAGAGACAGAAAAATATTTATAATATATTGTGCTAAGGAATATGATAGGAAAAGGATTATGGGAATACCAAGAAGAAATAATTTAGCTTGAGTGGTTGTACTGAAGGCCCATGTTGTACGTGAAAGTCAAAATTATTGAAAACAGAAGGATAAATACAATGGTTTCAGTTTAGGCTTTCTGGGCATTCAAGCCTTGAGGTAGTTACGACTGCTCACATATCCATCAGAGGTTTTATCTGAGCACCAAATACACCAAGGGTAGGATGCAAAAAATAGCACACATCGAAGCAAGCATCAAAGCTGATGGATGACTTTATTATCTTATTCCTCTTATGAATGAATAGTATAACCATTTCCAGAAGACATTTTTCACTCCCCAAGTTGACAATGACTTAGTTAAGTAGCATATTACAACCATGATCTGATAAGATAAAAACATTTCAAAAACTTCAAAGCTTCAATGATTTGCAAAGCCACAGCTCTACTGTGGGCTTGACAATGTAATAGTGACATAACAAGATAGCCAGCTTATGAATAGATGCCACTGGTATCCATCTGGATATGCTTTCAAAAAAGACATGTTATTCAGTTGTTACAGCAGATATTTTGTCAGACAAGTTCAACAAACTGATTAATTGAATGCCTAATTTAAACCACACACACACACACACACACACACACCTTTTTGAGTTTCCTGAGTCCTACAGCAAATTCCCATTGGCTATTTTACTTATGGAATTGTAAGCTTCCATGTTACTCTCTCCATATATCTCATCTTCTTCCCCACCCCACTACCCCCGTGTCTATAGGACTGTTCTCTATGTCTGTTTCTCCATGGCAGCCCTGCAAATAAATTCATCAATATCATTTTCTAGATTTAACACATATGCATCAGTATACAATATTTCTCTTTCTCTTTCTGACTTCATGCTGTATAATAGGCTCTAGCTTTATACACCTCATTATAACTGAGTAAAATACAATCATCTTAATGGCTGAGTAATATTCTATTGTATATATGTACCATAGTTTTTTACCCATTCCTCTGTCAGTGGATGTCTAGGTTGGTTCCATGATCTAGCTATTGTAAATAGTGCTGAAATGAAAATTGGGGTACATGTGCCTTTTTCAATTTTGGTTTCTTTAAGGTATATGCCTAGGAGGGGGATTGCTGGGTCATGTGGTTTTTTTTTTTTTTTTTTAAGAAATCTCCATACTGTCTTCCTTAGTGGCTGTATCAATTTACATTCTCACAAAGAGTGAAAGAATGTTCCCTTTTCTCTACTTCTGCTGTACCATTTATTGCTTGGAGACTTTTTGATGATGGCAATTCTGACCAGTGTGAGGTGATATCTCCTTGTGGTTTTGATTTGCATTTCTCTAGTAATGAGCAATGTTGAGCATCTTTTCACGTGTTTGTTAGCCATCTGTATGTCTTCTTTGGAGAAATGTCTGTTTAGGTCTTTTTTCCTACATTTTTATCAGGCTATTTGTTTTTCTGGCATTAGTTGTGTGAGCTGCTTGTATATTTTGGAAATGAATCCTTTGTCAGTTTCATTTGCTATTACTTTCTCCCGTTCTGAGGGTTGTCTTTTCACCTTGCTTATAGTTTCTTTTGCTGTGCAAAAGCTTTTAAGTTTAATCAGATCGCACTTGTTTACTCTTGTTTTTATTTCCATTACATTAGGAGGTGGGTCATAGAGAATCTTGTTTTGACTTATGTCATCGAGTGTCCCACCTCTGTTTTCCTCTAAAAGCTTTAGAGTTTCTGGTCTTATATTTAAGTCTTTATTCCACTTTGACTTTATCTTTGTGTGGTGTTAGGAAGTGTTCTAATTTCATTCTTTTACATGTAGGTGTCCAGTTTTCCCAGAACTATTAATTGAAGAGGCCATCTTTGCCCCATTGTATATTCTTATCTCCTTTGTCAAAAATATGGTACCCATAGGTGTATGGGTTTATTTCTGGACTTTCTATATTGTTTCATTGGTTTATATATCTGTTTATGTGCCAGTAACATACTGTCTTGATGAATATAGTTTTGTAGAATAATCTGAAGTCAGGAAGGTTGATTCCTCCAGCTTCTTTCTTCTTTTTCAAGACTGCTTTGGCTATTTGTGGTCTTCTTTGTTTCCATATGAAATGTGAACGTTTTTGTCATAGTTCTGTGAAAAATGCTACTGGTAATTTGATAGGGATCACATTGAATCTGTAGATTGCATTTGCTAGTATGGTCATTTTCACAATATTGGTTCTTCCTACCCAGGAACATGGAATACCTTTCCATCCATTTATGTCATTTTTTATTCCTTTCATCAGTGTCTTATAGTTTTCTGTGTACAGTTTTTTCATCTCCTTAGGTATATTTATTCCTAGATATTTAATTATTTTTGTTGCAGTGGTGCATGGGATTTATTCTTTAATTTCTCTTTCTGATTTTTCATTCTTAGTATATAGAAACACAAGTGATTTCTGTGTATTTATTTTGTATCCTGCAACTTTGCTAAATTCATTGATTAGCTCTAGTAATTTTCTGATACTATCTTTAGGGTTTTCTATATATAGTATCTCTAGTGAAGACTATGTTTTTTCCAGTAGTCATGTATGGATATGAGAGTTGGACTATAAAGAAAGCTGAATGTCAAAGAATTTATGCTTTTAGACGATGGTTTTGGAGAAGACTCTTGAGAGTCCCTTGGACTGCCAGGAGATCCAACCAGTCCATCTTAAAGGAGATCAGTTCTGAACATTCATTGGAAAGACTGGTGTTGAAGTTGAAACTCCAATATTTTGGCCACCTGACACAAAGAGCTGACTCATTTGTAAAGACCCTGGTGGTGGGAAAGATTGAGGACAGGAGGAGAAGGGGATGACAGAGGATGAGATGGTTGGATAGCATCACCATCTCAATGGATATGAAGTTTGGATAAACTCCAGGAGTGATAATGGGCAGAGAGGCCTGGTGTGCTGTGGTCTGTGATGTAAAGAGTCGGACACGACCCAGTGACTGAACTGAACTGAACTGATGTACAGTATCATTTCATCTGCAAACAATGAGAGCTTTATTTCTTTTCTGATCTGGATTATTTTTATTTCTTTTTCTTCTTTGATTGCTCTAGCTAGGACACTCAAAAGTATGTAGAATATTAGAGGTAAATGTGGACACCCTTGTCTTGTCCCTGATCTTAAGGGGAATGCTTTCAGTTTTTCACCATTGAGAATAAAATTTCCTGCAGGCTTATCATATGTGGCCTTTACTAGGTTGAGGCAGGTACCTTCTATGCCAATTTTTTGAAGAGTTTTAATCATAAATGGGTGCTGAAATTAGTCAAAGTCTTTTTCTGCATCTATTGAGATTATCATATGATTTTTGTCTTTCAATTTTTTAATATGGTATATCATATTGATTGATTTGCATATATTGAAGAATCCTTGCATCCCTGGAATAAACACAACTTGCTCATGGTGTATGAGCATTCTGGTGTGTAGTTGAATTCTGTTTGCTAAAATTTTGTTGAACACTTTTGCATCTTTGTTCATCAGTGATATTGGCCTGTCATTTTCTTTTCTTTTATTTTTTTGTGCTGACTTTGTCTGGTTTTGGTATCAGGATAATGGTGGCCTCATAGAATGAGTTTGGAAATTTTGAGAGTTTTAGAAGGATAGGTGTTATCTCTTCTATAAATGTTTGACACAATTCTCCTGTGAAGCCATCTGGTCCTGTGTTTGGTTTTTTTTTTTTTTTTTTGGGTAAGATTTTTGATCATAGCTTCAATTTCAGTGGTTGTAATTGTGTTGTTCATAATTTCTATTTCTTCCTGGTTCAGTCTTGAAAGATTGAACTTATCTAAGAATCTTCCAGTTTCTTTTATGTTATCCATTTTATCACCATATAATTGTTCATAGCTGATTCTTATAATCCTTTGTATTCCTGCATTGTCTGTTGTAACCTCTCCTTTTTCAGTTCTAATCTTGTTGATTTGATTCTTCTCTCTTTTTTGTTTATGACTTTGGTAAAGTTTTGCCAATTTTTTTATTTTTAATTTTTAATATCATAGAACCAACTTTTAGTTTTATTAATCTTTCTTTTTTTTCATTTCTTTTTCACTTATTTCTGCTCGGATCTTTTTGATTGCTTTCCTTCCACTAATTTTTTTTTCCTGTTCTTTTTCCAACTCTTTTAGAGGTAAAATTAGGGTTTCTATTTGATGTTTTTCTTGTTTCTTAAGGTAGGATTGTATTGCTATAAACTTTCCTCTTAGAACTTCTTTTGCTGCATCCCACAGGTTTTGAGTTCTCATATTTTCATTGTCATTTGTTTCTAGAATTTTTTAAATTTCCCTTTTGATTTATTTAGTAGCCTCTTAGTTATTTAGAAACATGTTGTTTAATCTACATGTGTTTTTGTTTCTAACAGGTTTGTGTGTGTGTATGTGTGTGATTGTTGTCTAGACTCATAGCATTGTGGTCAGAGAAGATGCTTGATATGATATCAATTTTCTTAAGTTTAGTGAGGTTTGATTTGTGACCCAAGATGTGATCTATCTTGGATAATTTTTCATGTGCACTTGAGAAGAAGGTGCATTCTTCTGCATTTGGATGGAATGTCTTGAAGACATCAATGAGGTCCATCTCATGTAATGTATCATTTAAGACTTGTGTTTCCTTATTAATTTTCTGTTTGATGACCTGTCTATTGGTTTGAATGGGGTGTTAAAGTCTCCTACTAATAGTGTGCTACTGTCAATTTCTCCTTTTATGTCTGTTAGTGTTTGTCTTATGTTTTGAGGTGCTCCTATATTGGGTGCATAGATATTTACAATTGTTAGGTCTTCCTCTTGGATTGATTGATCATTATGTAGTGTTCTTCCTTATCTCTTACAATCTTTAAGGTATGTTTTGTCTGATATGAGGATTGCTACTCCAGCTTTCTTTTGCTTCCCATTTGCATGGAATATATTTTCCCATCCTCTCATTTTCAGTCCATATGTGTCTTTAGTTCTGAAGTGTGTTTCTTGTAGACATCATATATATGGGTCTTATCCATTCAGCCAGTCTGTGTCCTTTGGCTGGAACATTTAATCCACTTACATTTAAAACAGTTACTGATATATATGTCCCTATTGCCATTTTCTTCACAGTTTGGGGTTGATTTTGTCAATCTTTTTTTCTTGTATTGTATTTCTTGACTATATAAGTCTCTTTAACACTAGTTGTAAAGCTGGTTTGGTGGTACTGAATTCTCTTAACTTTTGCTTGCCTGAAAGCTTTTTATTACTCCATCAATTTTGAATGAAATCCTTGCCAGTACAGTAATCTTGGTTGTAGAGTTTTCCCTTTCAGTTCTTTAAATATATTCTGCCATTCCTTTCTGGTCTGCAGTGTTTCTGCTGAAAGATCAGCTGTTAAGTGTATGGAGTTTCCCTTGTATGTTACTTGTTGCTTCTCCCTTGTTGCTTTTAATATTTTTTCTTTGTGTTTAGTCTTTGTTAGTTTGATAGTATGTGTCTTGGTGTGTTTCTCCTTGGGTTTATCCTATATGGGACTCTTTGTGCCTCTTGGACTTGAGTGACTATTTTCTTTTCCATGTTGNTTTCTGCTGAAAGATCAGCTGTTAAGTGTATGGAGTTTCCCTTGTATGTTACTTGTTGCTTCTCCCTTGTTGCTTTTAATATTTTTTCTTTGTGTTTAGTCTTTGTTAGTTTGATAGTATGTGTCTTGGTGTGTTTCTCCTTGGGTTTATCCTATATGGGACTCTCTGTGCCTCTTGGACTTGAGTGACTATTTTCTTTTCCATGTTGGGGAAATTTTGAACTATAATCTCTTCAATAATTTTCTCATATCCTTTCTTTTTCACTTCTTCTTCTGGGACCCCTTTAATTTGAATGATGATGCTTTTGATATTGTCCCAGAGGTCTGAGACTATCCTCAGTTATTTTCACCCTTTTTATTTTATTCTGCTCTTCAGATGTTGTATCCACTATTTCATCTTCCAGCTCACTGCTTCATTCTTCTGCTTCACATATTCTGCTATTGATTCTTTGTAGAGTATTTTTCATTTCAGTAATTGTATTCCTTTACTTTGTATGTTTATTCTTCAATTCTTCTAGATCCTTTTTAATTGATCCTTGCATTTTTTCCATTTTGTTTCCAAGGTAGTTAATCATCTTTACTATCATTATTCTGAATTTTTTTGCAAGTAGTTTCTCTATTTCCTCTTCATTTATTTGGACTCCTGTGTTTCTAGTTTGTTCTCTCATTTCTGTAGTATTGCTCTGACTTTTCTTTCTTTCTTTCTTTTTTAATATTGTGTTTGAGCCCCCTTTCCCAGGCTTCAGGTTTGAATTCTTTCTTCCTTTTGGCTTCTCTTCTCCTAAGGTTTGCCCAGTGGTTTGTGTAAGCTTCTATATAGTGAGATTTGTGCTGAGATTTTGTTTGTTTTTTTGTCTTTCCTCTGATGGACATGGCTGATTGAGGTGGCAATCCTATCTGTTTTTATTGTGTTTGTATTTTCCTTTTGTTTGTTGTTTAGATGAGGCATCTTGCACAGTGTGCTACTGATGGTTGGGTGATGTCCAGTCTTATATTCAAGTGGTTTCCTCTGTGTGAGTTCTCACTTTTCATACTCCCTAGGTTAGGTTCCTTGGTAGTCTATGGTCGTGGAGTCAGTGTTTCCACTCCAAAGTCTCAAGGCATAGTAGCTGTTCAGGATCAAAGATTCCACAAGTGATTTGTTATGGTGTTAAGTGAGATTAAAGCAAATGTCCAAAAATGAGAAACCAAAGATAAACCTCAGACAAATGGCAGCTACAAAATCAGGCAAATAATAGTTAAAGTAATGAAATATGCACATACACATATACACCCATGAGCAAAGTCAAAATGGTCTGAAAAAAGTAAAGTACAGTAGACTGATGCAGCGAACAAAAGAAATCAGAAGTTATATTTACCAGTTAAGAAGAAAACTAACTAAAGAACAAAGTGGAAAATAAAATAAAGCAGGATGCCAAGGTGGTAAAAAAAAATGAAGAAGAAAACAAACAAACAAACACCCTGAAAAGTATGTTGAGAGGAAGGAAAAGAAAGAAATTATGTATATGCAAAGTTAATGGAGGTAGATGAAGAAGATTTATACACATTCAAAATGAACTGCAAGAGGAAAAGAACTGTAGGAAAGGCAAACAAAGGAATAAACACAGAAAGTATAGGTTTAAAAAATTAAAAGCTAAAATTATAAAAAAGAGAAAAGGAAAAATGGAAGAAGAAAAAAGGGGAAAAAGATAAAAGGAAAACTCCACAGAACTGCATAAGCACAATGTAGATGCAGCAGTTTATAAGAACAAAAGAATGTGACTGAATATGCACATATACATATACACCCATAAGCAAAATTGAAACAGTCCAACAAATATAAAGTATAACAGATTGACCCAGTGAACAAAGGAAGCCAAAAATAATGTTTGCCAGAACAATATTGACTAAAGCACAAACTGGAAAACAAAACTAAAGCAAGGTGCCAATTGGGGAATATAGCAATGAAAATAAAACTAACAAATAATTTGAGAGGAAAGAAAAGAAAGAAAAAAGAGATATGCAAAGTTATATAGAGGTATATAAAGAAGATTTATATACATTAACTATTAACTGCACAGGAAAATGAACAGTAGGATAAGGAAATAAATGAATAAATGTAGAAAAAATAGTTATAGGTTTAAAAAATTAAAAATCAAAAAAGAGAAAAGAAAAACAACAAAAAAAGGAAATCTCTACAGAACTATAAAAGTCCAACATAGAGGCAGGGGTTTATAACAACAATAAAAAATGTGACTGAGAAAAAAATAAAGGAAAAAAAAAAGAAAAAAAAGCTTAATTAGATTTCATAGTGCCAAAAAAAGTCGACAGCTACAACAGAGGGGGAAAAAAAAGAAAATAAAAAATCCAAAAGAATCTACAAAACAAGTCAAAACATAAGAGTAATATATATTTTTCTTGAGTCACTGCTGTCAGAGTCCTTTCCCTCACTGGAAGTCACAGTTCACCTCACCTCCCTAGGATGCCCTCCATCCCTGTGCTGATCTCTGGACCTGTTGTGGGAACAGTTCAGATTGTAATATGGTCCTACTCCTGTATATTCTTGCTTCCATTGTCCACAACTATCATAACTAACGTGTTTTATTTTGTGGGAGCTCTGAGTTACCTATTATATATTCCATAGACACAGAGTCTGCCTAGATGGTCATGTGGATTTAATCTGCAGCTTATACAGCTGGTGGTAAGATTTTGTGTCTTCTTCCTTAGTCATACTGCCCCTGAGTTTCACTTGTGATTTTATTTCCAACCCTGCATGTGGGTTGTGCACTGGGGTTTTATCTTGAGGCTGCCCTGGAGGACTTGGGTTTGCCCCTGTGAAGGCCAAGTGTGGACATGGTGCACCTGTTTGGGCTGCAGGGATTTTAGCCACACCAGGTACTCAGGGGAAATTGGCGGCTTGGACAGCAGGAAATACAATGCTCTAGAAGGCCATGGCAATCAGTATTGGCCAATATGCTCCAGTATTCTTGCCTGGAGAAACCCCTCACTGACAGAGAAACATGGCTGGCCACAGTCTACAGGGTCATAAAGGGTCAGACACTACTGAAATGACCCTGCTTGCATAGATGCAAGACTTTTTGCATGTGGCAGCTCTGCCCCAGAGAGAGGTGAGTGTGAAGGTAGTGCAGCTATTTAGCTCACAAGGAACCTTGAGGCACCAAGTGTGGATGGACACAGACTGTGTCTGATGCAGGGGTTAAGGCCCTATCAGTCTTTTTTGGGGCTTCTTGTGGTGGTCAGAAGGACTCTTTGACCAGTCTTCCTCCATAGCTCCACCCATTCAGGCACTTTGAAGGCTCCTTCGCCTGGGATCCTTCTCTGTTGTTTGGCAAGTCAGGCACATAGAGGGGCCCCCTTGACTGGAGTTCTAGTCTAGTTCACCACAGCAGTCACTTAAAGGGGCATCCTGGATGGGATCCTACTCTGTAGTTCAGTGCCTCAGGCATTTGATGGGCCAGACTCTCTATTTGTCAGCTATCAATGCTGGCCTGTGAGGGGAGAGAGGCTATGGTGATGGCTCCGTCCCATACATGTGACTCAGCAGTATCCCCTTTCTTCCATGGATGCCTGGCTTTCCTCCACAGGCATTTCCCACCACAATCTCCTCCCTTACATCTCCTCAATACATCTCTCCACAGTCAACAGCAGCCCTCACCCTGGGATTGCTCTACAATCCCTAAACTCCAGCTCCCAGCCACTGCACCTTCCAGGGGGTCTGTGTCCCTATACAGGATATGTATGGCTGCAGTGAAGACTGTCTGTTTCTCATTCCCTTTAAGCTGCCACAAATCAGCTGTTTCACTCTCAGACTTAAATGTTTCTCTTCTGATTCAGACACATGCCCCAGTGTGGGAAATTAGACCCCTGTTTCATTTCCCCCATCCACCAAGGTCAGATCCAGTCCTACTAACAGTCCTGTTTTCCCCCCTAGTTTCTTCATCCTACCAAGTTTTGTGTGGGTGTATATATTCTTTTCCGCTGGTCAGGTACTCCTGTCTGCTTGCAACTGGTGTTGGGCATGAACTTTTGTGTCTGAAGATGTATTCCTGATGTATCCGTGGAGAGAGAGGTACTACACATCCACCTACTCTATCATCTTGTTCTCCAATCAATTAGTTTTTAATAAAAGAATAACACATTGTTTAAAAATTGAGAAAGATCTACAGAATGACTCAGGTAAGGAGTATTTATATGGTATATAAAGAAAAGATTTTTATGTTCAATTTCAGTCAAGGCTTTTAAAATATTTGTACAATTGCAATAACTAACCATGAGTCTTTTAAAAATATATTGCTTGCCTTTTATATGGAGGGTAGGTGAAGACAGAACTAGAACAAATAATTTTAAGATTTATATGGAAATACAAAAAACCTCAAATAGCCAAAGCAATTTTGAGAAAGAAGAATGGAACTGGAGGAATCAACTTACCTGACTTCAGGCTCTACTACAAAGCCACAGTCATCAAGACAGTATGATACTGGCACAAAGACAGAAATATAGATCAATGGAACAAAATAGAAAGCCCAGAGATAAATCCACACACATACNGGGCAGGAGAAGGGAGTGGTTACCAGGACCAAGAGAAAACAGCTGCGGGGAAGGGCTGCCTGAGGGGAGCAGCCGCTGTTCACCCCGAGAAAGGGACAAGGAGGTTCATTACCCCAACCTTACAATTTTCTGTGGGTAGTGCCTTCCATTGGCCAAACCCAACTGGACACCAGAGACCTAGAGAGTTGAGGTGATGCAATACATTTAGGTCAATCTCAGGGCACTGAGCAAGTTAAAGAGGAGTATAGATCCAAACGAGCAAATGGAAAATATCTGTGACCTGGCATTGCGTGATTCAGTGGTCCTGAATGTGATAATTAAGAAGGACAGAGCAAGAGTGTATGGATGAGAGCTGGACCATAAAGAAGGCTGAGCACTGAAGAATTGATGCTTTTGAACTGTGGTATTGGAGAAGGCTCTTGAGAGTCCCTTGGACTGCAAGGAGACCCAACCAGTCCATCCTAAAGGAGATCAGTCCTGGGTGTTCATTGGAAGGACTGATGCTGAAGCTGAAGCTCCAATACTTTGGCCACCTGATGCAAAGAACTGACTCATTGGAAAGACCCTGATGCTGGGAAAGACTGAAGGCAGGAGAAGGGGTCAACAGAGAATGAGATGGTTGGATGGCATCACTGACTCAGTGAACATGAGCTTGAGCAAGCTCTGGGAGTTGGTGATGGACAGGGAGGCCTGGCATGCTGCAGTCCATGGGGTTGCAAAGAGTCAGACAGGACTGAGGAATTGAACAGAACTGAACTGGGCAAGAATGGGGCTTCCCTCGTGGCTCAGCAGTAAGGAATCCACCTGCCAATGCATGAGACTTGGGAGACACGGGATCGACTCCTGGGTTGGGAAGATCCCTGGAGAAGGAAAGGGCAATCCACTGCAGTATTCTTGCCTGGGAAATCCCATGGACCAAGAAGCAAGGCAGGCCACAGTCCACAGGTTCTGCAACGGGCTGGACTTAGCGACTAAACAAGAACAAGAAAGAACACAGGAGGAGCCTCAGTCCTGATGGCTCTGGGAGTCACCATAGCAGCCTGAGCTATTTATGGAGCATATAACCACATGAGGAAGATAAACCTGGATCCAGTTAAGTTGCTATGGTCAGGTTTCAGTTACTTGCTTGAATGCAGCCCTATGCGATCTATATGCATTTTCCATTTGTGCTGTCATTAGTCAACACAACTCCAATTATCTGAGTTATTATTATTCCATGTTTATTTTTTATTGGTTGAAAGCCAAATGTTTATCATTTTTTACCCAATGGGCCTGCCTCAGTTAAATGTTTTACTTTGTATATAAGTAGGAGAAGGCGATGGCACCCCACTCCAGTACTCTTGCCTGGAAAATGCCATGGATGGAGGAGCCTGGTGGGCTGCAGTCCATGGGGTCGCTAAGAGTCATACACGACTGAGCGACTTCACTTTCACTTTTCACTTTCATGCACTGGAGAAGGAAATGGCAACCCACTCCAGTGTTCTTGCCTGGAGAATCCCGGGGATGGGGGAGCCTGGTGGGCTGCCGTCTATGGGGTCGCACAGAGTCGGACACGACTGAAGCGACTTAGCAGCAGCAGCAGCAGCAGGTAACTTAAAGTCTATAAAAGCTGATAAGCATGACTGGAAGGAAAGGGAGCAGCAGCATTGGGCAGTAGCAGTGACTTACTGCCCTGGGACAGGCTAACGAGCTCTATTTATGGCCTTGGTCTCCCGGGGCTGGGCTCCAAGATCAGCTGCTTGGGGGCAGGAAATATGACTCTGAGGGCTTCAATTCCCTCTCCCTGGCTGATGGGGGCTCAGTGATGGGTCATCTCCTTGTCTAGAGCTCAGACGCTCTGTCTCTTCTCTGCCACTCCCTTAGCTGTGGCAATTGCGCCTATGCTTGACTCTTAGCATGCTGGGGCCCCCTTCTCCCCCATGAGATGACTGCTTGCCCTCCTTGGCTTCTGTGCCAGTTCCTTGCTCTGGTCATAGGTGTAGGCTCTCCCTAGCCTGGCGTCCTGGGTTGGTCCTGCCAGTGCCCTCCCTCTCCACGCCTTGGCTGCTGCTCTAGCCATGGCTGGAGTCCTGTGATCCGGGAGCAGACCTCTCAAACACCATCTGCCTCCTTCATGGTGGGAACTGCGCCTGCCCACGCGCTCTGCTGTTGAGATCTGCCCACCTGCTGGCGCTCCTCAAAACCCAGCTCAGACTGCTGCCAATAAGCCCTTGGCTCGAGTCCTCACCTGAGATTAAGGTGTCCCTTGGACATGGCAATTTTACACTCTTAACTGAAAATACTGCACTGTCTGCCGCCTCTCAGCACCAGCCCCTCCCTCTGTCCTATAGCTCAGAATGAGTAGAAACAGTAGTAATGCAATGAAAATGATAGAAGTGAAACAATCTATTATGTACTGTGTGCTAGCCACATGCCAGGCACTGCTTAAGCGCAGCACTTTCCTTGTTGTGCATGGTGTCAGCATACATTTCAGGCACCACATACAAAAACTACACATTTCAGTATAGTTTAATAGCATCAGTCCCCCTAAAACACGGTTCAAAACTGTTACCACAGTATACCAACTGTGAGCAACTGGATAAGTATAAGCTTTGCTGCTAGCTTTTCAGTCTACAAAATTATTATGCTGATAACAGCATGATTTTGTGATCAATCATGTCACTTCTCTTACAATCTATAAGTGATTGGTCACTGGACTGTTGTTATTCAGTTTATGTACAGATAGCAAAGCATGTAGTTGTATTGCTTCCTTAATTCCCAGTGACAAACTCATGTGCCATCTATAAAAACAGATAATAGAATTGGCCAACAAAAAAAGCTAGTAAAAGAGATAAAAATGGGGACTTCCCTGGCAGTCCAGGGGTTAAGAATCCACCTGCCAATGCAAGGGATGCAGGTTCAATCCTTGGTCCGGGAACTAATATTCTGCAGGCTTCGGGGCAACCAAGCCCCCTGTGCCACACCGTGCAACGCCTGCAAGCCGCAACTACTGAGCCCACCCACCTGCAGCCTGTGCTCCACAACAAGAGAAGCCCACACACCCCAACTAGAGAGTAGCCCCATCTCATCACTAGAGAAAGCCTGCCAGCAGCAACGAAGACCCAACAAAGCCAAAGCAAACAACAAACAAATGATAACGGTGGGAGTGAAACTCACATCAAAGGTAAAGAGAGGAAGAGAAGAAATAGCCGGCTGTGGGATGACACTGTCACTATCCAACGCTGGCTATGCAGCCAGAAAATCTGAGTAAAGGTGATTTTATGAACATAAATAAGGAAAGTCATTGTGATAAGGGTGGAGATGTTCCAGAGGGACTGACACAGGCAAAAAAATTCACATTAAAGAAACTCTCTAAGGTATTTCATGATGCTGAAAGTGTTAAGGATAGAATATGGGATGCTGATCCAAACTTAGAAAGGAATATGATCATTTTCTAAGGCACAGAATAGATGCTTACCCCTTACAGTATGTTATATTACAAGAAGGCAAGCGCTGCTCAGTTTCATACCAACAACAACAAAAAAACTTAGGTAAGTTTTATACCAAAAAACGTCAACTCTTGGCTAAGTTTTGTACCAAAAAATAAAAAGCCACAAAACCAACCCAAAACATTTAATTTTCATCTTCAATGGGTCCACTGTTTTAAATTACAGTAGAAAAACTAAATGTGAACTCTACTATTTTTTCATTTCTTTAGACAGTTAAAACCAACAGCAAGAGAACTTTAAATATTTTGACAATTTTTAAAGATGAAGAACATAACAACTGTAGTTTTTCCCACTGAGAATTAAGACCTCTTTGATAGAAGTGATAGTGATAGTCACTCAGCCATATCCAACTCTTTGCTACTCATGGACTGTAGCTCACCAGGTTCCTCTGCCTATGGAATTCTATAGACGAGAATACTGGAGTGGGTAGCCCTTCCCTTCTCCAGAGGATCTTCCTGACCCACGGATCCAACCTGGGTCTCCTGGTTGGAGATTGGCCTCCTGGTTGCAGGCAGATTCTTTACTGTCTGAGCCACCAGGGAGGAGGCCTAAGATCTCTTTGCAGGGTGTCAACTTCTGTGGTCATTTTCATGGAACTACACTCTCCTACAAAGCAAGCACAGCCTGTACTTTACATGTATTATCGCATTTGATATTCAAAATAACCTTAAGAAATAGATGCTATCATCATCCCCATTTTATAGACAGAGAATTTGAAGCTCAAAGAAAATAATTCGACTGAGACCACATACCTATTATTATTATTCTTTCAAACTTAAAGTCTGTTTAGAATTCCAAATATATAGGCGCACTTCTTTTTGCACTTTGAAGATGTTGTGCTGGGTCTTCGCTGCCGCACTCGGGCCTTCTCTGGTTGTGGTGATCAGGAGCTAGTGGTGTGTGGGCTCCTCTTGCTGCAGAACGCAGACTCCATTGCAGCTCTAGGGATCAGTACTTGTGGCGCACCGGCATAGCCGTGGCATGTGGAATCTTCCCAGACCAGGACTGAACCTGTGTCCCCTGCACTAGCAGGCGGATTCTTAACCACTGGACCACTAGGGAAGTCCCCAGCTAATGCAATGTTAATATACCAAAAGCCCGAGTTCTGGCCAATAAAACCTAACAGCAGGTGTGCTGGGTGGTTTCTGAGTAAGATGCTTTTACTCCTTGTAAAATGAAAGCTCTAGTTCCTTGTCCTGGATGTCTTCCTATTTCGTGCCTTTGGGCGTGGGTTGTGTGGGGACCCAATGTCCAAAGCTACAACAACCTTCTTTTAACCACAAAGGAAAGGTTGAGAGAAATTCAGAGCTGCTACCTGGAACTGTAACACTGTTGAACTGCTAAACTAACCTTAGACTTACCTACCCCAGATTTCTTCTGCAAGATAATTGTCATCTCATTTAGCCACACTGTGTTGGATATTATGCTACTTGTAAGAGAGACCATTTCCAAATGACATACTCTTTTGCTATGATTTAAACGCTTGTGTTTAAAAGGCTCCAAATTCACTGCAGATGGTGACTGTAGCCATGATATTAAAAGATGCCTGCTTCTTGGAAGAAAAGCTATTACAAACCTAGACAGCATGTTACAAAGCAGAGACATTACTTTGCCAACAAAGGTCCATGTAGTCAAAGCTATCATTTTTCCAGGGAACATTTCACGCAAAGATGGGCTCAATAAAGGACAGAAATGGTATGGACCTAACAGAAGCAGAAGATATTAAGAAGAAGTGGCAAGAATATACAGATGAACTACGCAAAAAAGATCTTCAAGACCCAGGTAATCACAATAGTACTATCACTCACCCAGAGCCAGACATCCTGGAATATGAACTCAAGTGCACCTTAGGAAGCATCACTACAAATTCTATCACTCCACTAGTGGAGGTGATAGAATTCTAGCTGAGCTATTTCAAATCCTAAAAGATGATGCTGTGAAAGTGCTGCACTCAATATACGAGCAAATTTGTAAAACTCAGCAGTGGCCACAGAACTGGAAAAGGTCAGTTTTCATTTCAATCCCAAAGAAAGTCAATGCCACAAAATGTTCAAACTTCTGCACAATTGCACTCATCTCACACGCTAATAAAGTAATGCTCAAAATTCTCCAAGCCAAGCTTCAACAGTACGTGAACCATGAATTTTCATACGAGCAAATTTGTAAAACTCAGCAGTGGCCACAGAACTGGAAAAGGTCAGTTTTCATTTCAATCCCAAAGAAAGTCAATGCCACAAAATGTTCAAACTTCTGCACAATTGCACTCATCTCACACGCTAATAAAGTAATGCTCAAAATTCTCCAAGCCAAGCTTCAACAGTACGTGAACCATGAATTTTCAGATATTCAGGCTGGTTTTAGAAAAAGCAGAGAAACCAGAGATCAACTTGCCAACATCTGTTGGATTATCAAAAAAGCAAGAGAGCTCCAGAAAAACATCTATTTCTGCTTTACTGACTATACCAAAGCCTTTGACTGTGGTGGATCACCACAAACTGTGGAAAATTCTTCAAGCAATGGAAATACCAGACCACCTGACCTACCTCTTGAGAAATCTGTATGCAGGTCAGGAAGCAAAGTCAGAACTGGACATGGAACAACAGACTGGTTCCAAATAGGAAAAGGAGTACGTCAAGGCTGTAATGCTGGGCTGGATGAAACACAAGCTGGAATCAAGACTGCCGGGGGAAATATCAATATCCTCAGATACGCAGATGACACCACCCTTATGGCAGAAAGTGAAGAAGAACGAAAGAGCCTCATGATGAAAGTGAAAGAGGTGAGTAAAAAAGTTGGCTTAAAGCTCAACATTCAGAAAACTAAGATCATGGCATCTGGTCCCATCAATTCAGTTCAGTTCAGTTCAGTCGCTCAGTCGTGTCTGACTCTTTGCGACCCCATGAATTGCAGCACGCCAGGCCTCCCTGTCCATCACCAACTCCTGGAGTTCACTCAAACTCACATCCATCAAGTCAGTGATGCCATCCAGCCATCTCATCCTCTGTTGTCCCCTTCTCCTCCTGCCCCCAATCCCTCCCAGCATCAGAGTCTTTTCCAATGAGCCAGCTCTTCTCATGAGGTGGCCAAAGTACTGGAGATTCAGCTTTAGCGTCATTCCTTCCAAAGAACATCCAGGACTGATCTCCTCTAGAATGGACTGGTTGGATCTCCTTGCAGTCCAAAGGATTCTCAAGAGTCTTCTCCAACACCACAGTTCAAAAGCATCAATTATTCGGCACTCAGCTTTCTTCACAGTCACTTCATGGCAAATAGATGGGGAAACAGTGGAAACAGTGACAGAATACTTTTTTGGATTCCAAAATCACTGCAGATGGTGACTGCAACCATGAAATTAAAAGATGCTTACACCAGCCAGAAAGAAAAACACCAATACAGTATACTAACATATATATATATGGAATTTAGAAAGATGGTAATGAGGACCCTGTATGCAAGACAGCAAAAGAGACACAGATGTGTAGAGCGGACTTTTGGACTCTGAGGGAGAGGGAGAGGGAGAGGGAGAGGGTGGGATGATTTGGGAGAATGGCATTGAAATATGTATACTGTCATGTAAGAAACGAATCGCCAGTCTATGTTCGATGCAGGATGCAGGATGCTTGGGGCTGGTGTATGGGGATGATCCAGAGGGATGATGTGGGGTGGGANATATGTATACTATCATGTAAGAAAAGAATCGCCAGTCTATGTTCAATGCAGGATGCAGGATGTTTAGGGCTGTTGTATGTGAATGATCCAGAGGGATGATGTGGGGTGGGAGGAGGGAGGGGGGTTCATGTTTGGGAGTTCGTGTACACCCGTGGCAGATTCATGTCAATGTATGCCAAAACCAATAGAGTACTGTAAAGTAAAATAAAGTAAAATGGAAGCTCTAAAAACAAAAACAAAAGCAAAAACAAAATAAAATATATTGCTTGCCTTTTATATGGAGGGTAGATGAAGACAGAGTTATGAGATTTTTAAACAAGTACATTTCTTTCCGAGTAAAAACTCAAGAGATAATCTTTTGCTGAGTAGATACAGTTTATAGTAGATTCTATGAACATACATGATCAGTGAATTTAGAAAATTCACCTTTACAAAATATGCTTAACCCCAAACATATCTCTCTCATGGTAACTGTAAACTCTCCTGAACATGGAATCTTCGCTCAAATGAAAGCTGGCCATGAGCCTAAATAACAACATCTAGACTGGAACTCACTAATTTAACATCAGCTTCATGATGGCTCACTTATGCATATTTTATTTTGTGACAAATCCCGATCTAACTCTTGTTCCTTTTTTTTTTTTTTTTTGAATGCAGATAAATTAATCAAGGTCAAATCTTGGTTAAAAATTTATAAGCTGCATCTTCAGTATCATACTTAAGTCTTTGATTCTGTTTTATTTTAATTAAAATATATTTTACATATAACATTGGTAAATTTAAGGTATGCAACATGTTAAACATTAATTTAATGCATTTATATGTTGTAATATGATTGCATCATAGCAATAATTAGCATATTGTATGACTGTCATTTCTTTTTAGGGTTGAAATACTTAACTTCCAGGTTTTCATGAGTTTAATGATTATAATACAATGTTGTTGTCAATGTTCATTATACTGTACTTTAGAACTCTAGGATTTACTCCTCACTTCAAATTTATACTCCTAAACAACACCTGTTCTGTTTTCTCACCATCCCACCCTAACCTTGGTAGCAATTCTAATACCCTAATCTGGCTGTTTTAGATTCCAAATATGGGTGGTATCACACAGTATTTGTCTTTCTGTATATGACTTACATCACTTAGCATGATGTCCACAAAGTCCACCATGTTACCACAAATCAAAAGATGAAGTTCTTTCTCAGGACTGAATGGTTTTACCACATCTTTATCCATTCATGCTTCGGTAGGCAGTTAGGTTGTCTTTATGCCTTGGCAATTATAGTAATGCTGCAATAAACTTGGAATATCTCTTTAATATTCTGTTTTCATTTTCTTTGAGTTTAATTGGTAGTGATAATTGGTAGATGACATGGTGTTGGTGATCAGTTGATAAGTCATATTTGACTCTTTGTAACGCCATAGAGTGTAGCATATCAGGCCTCCCTGTCCTTCACTATGTCCTGGAATTTACTTAAACTCATGTCCATTGAGTTGATGATGCCATCCAATCATTTAATCCTCTGTCACCCACTTATCTGTCTTTTCTTTATCTTTTCCAGCATCAGGGTCTTTTCCAACAAGTTGTCTTTTCAATTAGGCAGCCAAAGCATTAGAGCTTCAGCTTGCATAAGTCCTTCAAATGAATGATCAGGGTTGATTTACTTTAGGATTGGTTGGTTTGATCTCCTTCCTGTCCAAGGGACTCTCAAGAGTCTTCTCCAACACCACAGTTTAAAATCATCAATTTTTCAGCACTCAGCTTTCTTTCTTTTTTTTTTAATTTTTATTTTTACTTTATTTTACCTTACAGTACTGTATTGGTTTTGGCATACATTGACATGAATCTGCCACAGGTGTACGTGAGCTCCCAAACAGCTTTCTTTATAGTCCAGCTCTCACATCCATACATGACTACTGGAAAAACAATAGCCTTGACTAGATGGACATTTGTTGGCAAAATAATGTCTCTGCTTTTTAATATGCTGTCTAGTTGGTAACAGCTTTTCTTCCAAAGGGCAAATATCTTTTAATTTCATGGCTTCAGTCACCATCTGCAGTGATTTTGGAGCCCAGGAAAATAAAACCTGCTACTGTTTCCACTTTGTCATGACATGATGTAACTGACTCATTGGAAAATACCCTGTTACTGGGAAAGATTGAAGGCAGGAGGAGAAGTGGGCAATAGAGGATGAGATGGACATGAGTTTGAGCAAGCTCTGGGAGTTGGTGAAGTAAAGGAATTCTGACATGCTGCAGTCCATGGAGTTACAAAGAGTCAGACATGATTGTGCGACTGAACTTAACTGATGGAACCAGATGCCATGATCTTTGTTTTTTGAATGCTAAGTTTTAAGCCAGCTTTTTCACCCTATTCTTTCACTCTCATTAAGAGGCTCTGTAGTTTCTCTTCTCTTTTTGCCATTAAAGTGGTGTCATCTTCATATCTGAGACTGTTGATATTTCTCCCGGCAATCTTGTTGCCAGCTTGTGATTCACCCTGCCTGATATTTCACATGATATACTCTGCATATGTGTTAAATAAGCAGGGTGACAATATAGAGCCTTGACATACTCCTTTCCCAATTTTGAACCAATTCATTTTTCCATGTCCAGTTCTAATCATTGCTTCTTGTCCTGCATACAGGTTTCTCAGGAGGCAAGTCAGGTGGTCTGGTATTCCCATCTATTTAAGAATGTTCAACAGTCTGCTGTGATTCACACAGACAAGGCTTTAGCATAGTCAATGAAGCAGCAGTATATATTTTTATGGATTTCTTTATTTTTCTATGATCCAATGAATATTGGCAGTTTAATTTCTGGTTCCTTTGCCTTTTCTAAATCCAGCTTGTACTTCTGGAAGTTCTTGGTTCACATACTGCTGAAGCCTAGCTTGAAAGACTTCAAATATTCCCTTGCTAGCATGTTAAATAAGTGCACTTGTATAGTTGTTTGAATATTCTTTGGCATTATCTTTCTTTGGAGTTAGAATGAAAACTGACCTTTTCTCATATCATCTGGGATATGAGTCTATAATTTTCTTTACTCTTAGTGTTCTTTACTGAAATTGTTGTCAGTGTAATGTTGGCTCATTTAAAATTTTGGCAGTATTTCCTTCTCTTCAATTTTTGGAGAAGTTTAAGAAGAGTTGGTGTTATTTCTTCAAGTGTTACCTAGAATTTGCTATCTGGTCCTATGGTTTCTGTGTTGGGAAGTTTATACTGATTCATCTCTTTACATGTCATTGTTTTGTTCAGATTTTCTATTTATTCCTTATTTGGTCTCACTAAGCTATATTATGCTAGGAATGAATTTATCCACTTATTGGCCTATATTTTTCATAGTATTTTCTTATTACTCATTACTTTTTGTAGCATTATTTGAAATGTTTCTCTAATTTTAATTTTTAGTCTTTTTTCTTAGTATAGATAAAGGTTTGTCAATTTTGTTTAACTCTCTAATATAGCAGCTCTTAATTTCATTTATGCATTCTACTGTTCTACTGTTTTTCTACACTTGACTTAATTTACTTCTGTTCAGATATTTACTATTTCCTTATTCTGCTAACTTTAGGAATAATTTGTTCTTCTTTTTAGTTCTTTGAGATGTAAAGTTAGTTTTTTTTTTAATTTGAAATCTTTCTGACTTCTTAACATATACATTTATCCCTGTAAACCTATTTTTCCAGAATTACTTTCACAGCATTCCATAAGATTTGATGTGATGTGTTTCCATTTTCATTTGTTTCAAGATAGCTTATTTCTTTTTGATTTCTTCTTTCAACTATTGGTTATTCAGAAGTATGTCATTAAGTTTCCACATATGTATAAATTTTCAGATTTCCTTTTGTTGATTACTAGTTTTATACCACTGAGGTCAGAAAAGTTATTTGGTATGAGCTCAATTACCTTAAATTTGCTAAGAGGTGGTTTATTATACTATCTATCCTGAAGAATGTACTGTGTGCTTTTGAGAAGAATGCATATTATGCTGTTGTTAGTGTGAATACCCTCTATATGTCTGCTAAGTCTATTTCATCTGAAGTATAGTTTAATTCCAATGTTTTCTTGTTGATTTTCTGTCTGAATGACATACCCATTGCTGACAGTGGGGTATTGAGGTCCCTACTAGTATTGTATGAAGTGAAGTGAAGTGAAGTCACTCAGTCGTGTCCGACTCTTTGAGACCCCATGGACTGTAGACTACTAGGCTCTTCTGTCCATGAGATTTTCCAGGCAATAGTCCTGGAGTGGATAGCCATTTTCTTCTCCAGGGGATCTCCCCAACCCAGGGATCGAACCCGGGTCTCCTGCATTGTAGACAGATGCTTTACCATCTGAGCCACCAGGGAAGTCTACTAGTATTGTATAGCTGTTTTTTTCTCCCTTCAGATCTCCTAGTGATTGTTTATTTAGGTGCTCCAGTGTTTAGTGTACATTCATCTATGATTACTTATCTTCTTGAATAGNGATCTCCCCAACCCAGGGATCGAACCCGGGTCTCCTGCATTGTAGACAGATGCTTTACCATCTGAGCCACCAGGGAAGTCTACTAGTATTGTATAGCTGTTTTTTTCTCCCTTCAGATCTCCTAGTGATTGTTTATTTAGGTGCTCCAGTGTTTAGTGTACATTCATCTATGATTACTTATCTTCTTGAATAGTCAACCTTTTTTATCATTCTGTAACGATCTTCATTTTCTGCTACATTTTTTCCTTGAAATCTATATTGTCTAGTATAAGTATGGCTAATCTCACTTTATTTTTGGTTTGCATCTGCAGGGAATATATCGTTCCATACACTCACTTTGAGGCCATATGTCTTTACAGGTGAAATGAGACTCTTGGTTAAAGTATATAGGTGGGTCTTATTTTTTTTAAGTATCCAACCACTCTGTGCCTTTTCATTGGTGAATCCAACCTGATTAACTTTAAAATGATTATTAGTATATAGACTTAATATTGACATATTATTTGCTTTCTGGTTATTTTCTCTTCACATAGTTTCTTCTTGCCCTCTGTATATGCTTACCTTTGTAAATTGATTACTTTCCCATGGTTATGTGCTCTGTTCCCTTTTTTATGTTTTGTGAAGCTACTCTACGGTTATGATTGGTATGGAACCTATGTAACCTATGGTTACAAAGAGGTTTACATAGAATATATCATGTATAAAACAATCTGTTTTAGACTGAGAGCAACTTATCTTCATGTGGCTATAAAAGCTCCACTCTTTTTTCTCTTGCTGTTTTATATTTTTGATGCCACCTCTTTTTATACTATATTGAAAGTGAAGTCAGTCAGTCATATCTGGCTCCTTGCAACCCCATGGACTATACAGTCCATGGAATTCTTCAGGCCAGAATACTGAAGTGGGGAAAAACATCTACTTCTGCTTCATTGACTACACCAAAGCCTTTGACTGTGCAGATCAAAACAAACTGTGGAAAATTCTTCAAGAGATGGGAATACCAGACCACCTTGCCTGTCTTCTGAGAAATCTGTGTGCAGGTCAAGAAGCAACAGTTAGAACTGGACATGGGACAACAGAGTTGTTCCAAATTGGGAAGGGTGTATGTCAAGGCCTTATATTATCACCCTGCTTATTTAACTTATATGCAGAGTACATCATGTGAAATGCCAAGCTGGGTGAAGCACAAGCTAGAATCAAGATTTCCAGGAGAAATATTAACTTTACATATGCAGATGACATCACCCTTACGGCAAAAAGTGAAGAAGTAAAGAGCCTTTCGATGAAAGTGAAAGAGAAGAGTGAAAAAGTTGTCTTAAACTTAACATTCAGAAAGCTAAGGTCATAGCATCCAGTCCCATTACATCATGGCAGATAGATGGGGAAACAATGGAAATTGTGACAGATTTTATTTGGGGGGCTCCAAAATCACTGCAGATTGTGATTGCAGCCATGAAATTAAAAGACGCTTGCTCTTTGGAAGAAAAGCTATGACCAGCCTAGACAACACACTAAAAAGCAGAGACATTGCTTTGCCAACAAAGGGTCATCTACTCAAACGTATGGTTTTTCCAATAGTTATGTATGGATTTGAGAGCTGGACTATAAAGAAAGCTGAGTGTCGAAGAATTGATGCTTTTGAACTGTGGTGTTGAAGAAGACTCTTGAGAGTCCCTTGGGCTGCAAGGAGATTCAACCAGTCCATCCTAAAGGAGATCAGTCTTGGGTGTTCATTGGAAGGACTGATGTTGAAGCTGAAACTCCAATGCTCTGGCCACCTGATGCAAATAACTGACTTACTGGCAAAGACTCTGATGCTGGGAACGATTGAAGGCAGGAGGAGAAGGGGACGACAGAGGATGAGATAGTTGGATGCCATCACCAATTCAATGGACATGAATTTGAGCAAGCTCCAAGAGATGGTGATGGACAGGGAAGCCTGGCGTGCTGCAATCCATGGAGTAGCAGAGTCAGTCACGACTGAGTGACTGAACTAAACTGAAACCAGGAGATGATCTGCAGAGCCTGTAAACCACGTGTGGGGAATTCTTTTCGGTGATTCTTATTGTGGTCAGATTACCTCCACCGTTTTCCTGCTGTGGTGGTAATGGTTTGTGGTTTAGTCGCTAAGTCATGTTCGACTCTTTTGACCCTATCGACTGAAGCCCAAAAGGATTTTCTGTCCATGAGACTTCCCAGGCAAGAATACTAGAGTGGTTTGCTGTTTTCTTCTCTAGGTGATCTTCTTGATCCAGGGATCGGACCTACATCTCCTCCATTTTCAGGTAGATTCTTTACCACTGATCCACCAAGAAACTTTTCTGCTATAATACTACTCAATTTAGATTTATGGACAGGGAGGCCTGGCGTGCTGTGATTCATGGGGTCACAAAGAGTCGGACACGACTGAGCGACTGAACTAAACTGAACTGAATAGCAGTATAATTCCTCAGTTTTATCTTCTTGAGAAACAATGTCTTATTTTTCAAAATTAATACATACCTCTTGAAGTGGTTATNGGCGTGCTGTGATTCATGGGGTCACAAAGAGTCGGACACGACTGAGCGACTGAACTAAACTGAACTGAATAGCAGTATAATTCCTCAGTTTTATCTTCTTGAGAAACAATGTCTTATTTTTCAAAATTAATACATACCTCTTGAAGTGGTTATCAATCAGTAGTCAAGAAATACTTTTTGATAAATGGTCTGCACATATAATTTGTTGACAAGTACAAAGTAATAAATTTTCTTAATAGATACTGTTACAGCAATATTAAAGTAGCTGGTGGGTCAAAGACAGAATGTACAACACAAATAAAGGGCATCTAGGACCTTCCAGCTTTCGGACTCTCTAATTTAATAGATACAAATGCATTCATAATAAGGAAAATGAATTGTTTTTTATCATGATAAAAAACAGATATGTTCAATGACATGATATATTATCTCAGAAGAATCTCTTATGAGTAATATGAATTATTATGAGTAATATTAATAATAGCAACATACTTTTCAGGTAAAGTACTATATTCATTATTTTTCTTGTTTTATAAAAAGAAACATAAATTATTAATTTTTACCCCAATGCATCTTATGATCATAATATGAAGGGATCTTTTTCCATTGATCTCCTTTTGTTTCTTTGTATATTTAACATTATCAATCTCTCTTCCATCTTAATTGCTTTTGTTTTGATACTTTTGATGTGGTTAAAATAACACAAGGTCTCATTCACTCTTTCAGCTTCTTTTACATATGCATACTCATTCATACACACTGCCAATATATTTGTTGTGTATTCAATATTTTCCCTATGAGGGCTGCCACATTAAGAATTTTATTCATGATAGTTTTATATCATATTGGCATATGTTTCCATTAATATGACAAAAACCTCATTAGNAGGTCTCATTCACTCTTTCAGCTTCTTTTACATATGCATACTCATTCATACACACTGCCAATATATTTGTTGTGTATTCAATATTTTCCCTATGAGGGCTGCCACATTAAGAATTTTATTCATGATAGTTTTATATCATATTGGCATATGTTTCCATTAATATGACAAAAACCTCATTAGCAGAGGCTCCTACTAGCATTTTGTTGTGGGAAATAGTTTCTTCTTTCCATATTAGCACTATAATATAACAAATGATAACTTAAAATCTTTGTAACTTCTTCATTTGAGAAATGAAACACATTCAGGACAGTGAGTAGGAGTATATTGTAGATGCTGTATCTGCCTTTGTTCTAAGAGATTTGCAAAGTAACAACACCTATAGCAATAACAATTAAGCACTGCAGTTGTGTGCTGATTTTCTATGTTCCTTTTACAACATTTCGAGAATGACCTATTTCAGACGCTTACACTTTGTTCCTAGATGTGACAATACCAAAAAACTTAAAAATAATGTTTATATCTAGGCACTGACATGAATAATTATGCCTTTAAAAGGTTTCCTCCATTTCTGCTGTACCACTGACAAAACAGATAGTCAAATGTCTTTCCACCAGTCTGTGTTGCCTATACTAGTGATATTAAGGAAAAAATCAAAGGAAAAAGTTTTTCATGCTTATGGAATGGACTCTAGAATGTGGCCGATAAAGAGAGAAAAAAAAAAGCAGGGGACATGTGTATATCCATGGTTGATTTGTGTTGATGTATGACAGAAACCAAAACAATATAGTAAAGCAATTATTCTTCAATTAAAAATTTTAAAAAAGAAAAAAAAATAAAATAAGTCACCCATTATCAGAGAAATGCAAATCAAGGCCACAATGAGATACCACTTCACACCAGTCAGAGTGGCTGTGATCCAAAAGTCTGCAAGCAATAAATGCTGGAGAGGGTGTGGAGAAAAGGGAACCCTCTTACACTGTTGGTGGGAATGCAAACTAGTGCAGCCACTATGGAGAACAGTGTGGAGATTTCTTTAAAAATTGCAAATAGAACTGCCTTATGACCCAGCAATCCCACTGCTGGGCATACAGACCAAGGAAACCAGAATAGAAAGACACATGTACCCCAATGTTCATCACAGCACTGTTTATAATAGCCAGGACATGGAAACAACCTAGATGTCCATCAGTAGATGAATGGATAAGAAAGCAGTGGTACATATACACAATGGAGTATTACTCAGCCATTAAAAAGAATACATTTGAATCAGTTCTAATAAGATGGATGAAACTGGAACCGATTATACAGAGTGAAGTAAGCCAGAAAGAAAAACA
>SJYX01011459.1:239690-275988 GCA_006410675.1 Oreotragus oreotragus
CTTTTTTTTTTTTTGTTCTGTGGGACCCAAGATGAATTTTTGAATGTCAGTAAGGCATTTAACATTTGAGTATTATATCTGATGAGACTATTAGACCTTTATAAGTACACTTCCTGGGTCCGTTTTCAAAGGAGAGCCATACATATTTTGCACTAGGCCAGGAGGAAGCATGAACTCTTTAAAAAGATGGAGTGGTTTAATTAAAGGCTTTAAATTGGATGGGATGGGGAAAGTAATACAGTGAAAATGGCTTATCTTGTTAGTAACCTTGTGCTAAGAAGAGGAAGCTCTGTTGGAGTTATTGGTGAAAGGGCTAAAGAAATTACTAAAATGGAAGAAATCAGAGTTTTTTAAATGTGTGATGTTTGATAAAAAAGCTTGTTTTCCTTACTGTTCTTCATACACAACTTCCCAAAGTGAAAAGACTAGAAAAAGTAATACTATATTACTTCAGTATTTTATGTACATTTATTTTATGAGTGTTTATAGAGAAATAACAAAAGACTCTGAAAACTATTCTTCCAAAATAACCACATTTCCACAATTACTATTAAAAACAAAACAAAACAAACAAACAAAAAAAAACACTGAATAGATTTTTTTTAATGGATTTTATTTTATTCTGTCCCATGGGAGCCATCGCTTACACTTGTCAGATGTGGGGATTCAGCAGGATATAAATGCAACAAAGAAGAAAAGACCAGAAATTGAATAAAATGTATCCAAGAGGTAGGAAAGGTTCTGATAGAGCTACAAGTGTGGAGAATGAAATTTAGTTAGTTTGGCTGGCAAGCATAATGTACCAGGATTACTGTATTATCTTGTTATTTATTTTCAAAAGACAATGTTATCAACTGGGACTTCTGAGTGAAACCGTACTTTATGTAACAAAAGTGTTTGGGAAACTAGATGCATGTAATATTAGTATTAAATGTTCAGGAAGATTAGGAGGTGGTATAAACAGTACCAGGTTGTAAAACAATTACTCTTCAATTAAAAATAAATAAATTTAAAATTTTTAAAAAGATCAAGAAAAATAAAATAGGACTCCAGCTACTATGTTGTTCCAAGACATATTCCTCAGAAACACAGGGCATGCATGCCTTTGTTACTGAAGTTGCCTACAAAGTGTTTCTTCTGTAAATTAAAAGCCTTGTTCTTAGCCCATGGCCACTAATAGTGCTGTTCTGCCTCAGAATCTGTCATCCATGGACTTTGAAGCCCTGTTGGAAAATACTTTATGGCTAAAAGGCCTTCATGGGTCTTCTCACTTGGCCTAATAATAAAGCCACTGAAAAACTTATCCAGTCCACATTCTTCTGTGTTCCATCATCATTAGCCCCATCAAAGAATAGATGATTCTGAATGTGGACTCTGGAGATTCAGAAGTGGTTCGTGGGCTTATATTCGAGCATATCACTCTCCCCGGATGCTTGACTTACAGGAACGCATAGCTCAACACCTGCAACTGGAACTGGAAAAATCATGGTAAAAGGTTGTACTCCTAGGTGGAAGTAGAAATTTAAGCTGGTAATCGGAATAGGAACTTACCCTTTTTATTATCACTCTGTATAATTATAGTATGGTATTTAGGGCAAAGTATCCCTGGTGGCTCAGCGGTTAAAGCGTCTGCCTCCAATGCGGGAGATCCGGGTTCGATCCCTGGGTCGGGAAGATCCCCTGGAGAAGGAAATGGCAATCCACTCCAGTATTCTTGCCTGGAGAATCCCATGGACGGAGAAGCCTAGTAGGTTACAGTCCACGGGGTCGCAAAGAGTCGGACACGACTGAGCGACTTCACCATAGAGGTTAACAGTACAGACTTAGCAGTCAAAATGCTTTGGTTCATAGCTTAACTCTACCATGTTACTTCACCTATTTTCTTCATCTGCAAAATAAAAGTGATAGATAAATCAGTGATTATCTTTCAGGCTTGTTTTAGTGAATAAAGGAGTTGATTTAAAACACACAAAATGGTAAATACTAAAAAAGACTAGCCTAAACTGGTTTGCCCCTTGTTGCCTATCATTTGGATCCTTGTAATGGTCTTCTCTCTAGTTTCTCTAAACCTTGAATCTCCCTACAGGCTAATATGAGCTTCTCTGGTGGCTCAGATGGTAAAGAATCTGCTTGCATTGTAGGGGAACTGGTTTCCATTTTGGGTCAGGAAGATATACTGGAGAACAGGAATGGCTACTGACTCCAGTATTCTAGCCTGGAAGATTCCATTGACAGAGGATCCTAGCAGTCTACAGTTCATGGATCGAAGACTCTGACATAACAGAGACTAACAATTTCACTACTTTCACTTTCAGTGGCTAATATATTTTCCATATCTACAATGGACATTCTTAGAGTTTCCAAATCTGATCTTATTATCTCCTTCCTAAAAATTCTTTGAAGACTTCTTTTGTTTAAATAAATTCACTACTTTCTGGTATTCCTCATCACTCATCCTTTCCCATGAGGATTTTCCCAGGTATAACCTGCCTTTTCATGCTTTCATTGTATTTTGTACATCACATTCTCTCCAGCAGTTAAAACATCTCCTTGCCTTCTTTCTTCCCTTTTTCACCATTCCCTCCCTTCTTCTCTTACTCCTTTCCTTTAGTTTTTGTTTGCTTGGTAAATCATTCTCAATCCATGTTGAAATACCTTCTGCAGCAACTCTACATTGATTTTTTAGACCTTTTAAGTTGCTGACTTATGACTTCCCTGATAGTTCAGTTGATAACTAAGCTAATTGCAATGCAGGAGATCCTGGTTTGATTCCTGGGTCAGCAAGATCTGCTGGAGAAGGGATAGGCTACCCACTCCAGTATTCTTGGGCTTCCCTTGTGGCTCAGTTAGTAAAGAATCATCTTGCAATGTGGGAGACCTGAGTTCGATCCCTGGGTTGGGAAGATTCCCTGGAAAAGGGAAAAGCTACCCTGTCCAATATTCTGGCCCGGAGAATTTCATGGACTACAGTCCATGGGGTTGCAAAGAGTTGGACACTACTTAGAGACTTTCACTTTCTAACTTGCTGATTTATAGCTGTCATTTTATTCAATTAAAGTGTTTTGTTTGCATATCTGTGTTAACCCAAGATTCTAAATGCTAATAACTTCTTTCCTTGGCAGCTAGCACAAGGCCTGACACATAATAGCCGCTAAATAAATATTTGTTGACTAGATGAATTGCATTCTACTTTATATTTCTCAGTTTCTGGATGAGAAATTGAATTCCAGAGACTAGATTACATCTATTTAGTGGAAGACCCGGGGCTATTGCTGCAATCCAGATGTACAATTTCATGTGTTACCTGTTACTTGATGTCAGGGGCTCACAAATAATAGAGCAGAGTCTGTAACGCTGAAAAGCCATTCCTGACATTTGTAAATTTTGTGCTGCCTGAACTACTTTAGAGTGAATTTTTTTAGGCTTAACCATAGACAACAGGTTGTGTGTTCAGACTGTCTCTTATGAAAGTAGAACAGTATGACTAGTGGTTAGTAATTAATTTTCATCTAATACCAATGTCTGCTTTAACTAAACCATTATGGCCCATGACAATTTTATCAAATCACTTTACTCAACAGTGCTTGCTTGAAAGCTGGTATTCTTTTGCGTTTTTGTTGTTAATATCAAAGGAGTTCTCAGACAAAATAAATGTTGATCATTTGAGCTAAGTTTGATTATTTTCAGCATTTGGGGAATTTTCTCATAGCTTTCCCTGAAAAGCACATTAAATTATTTTATAAACTTGTATCTAGACGTCCATTGAATGAAGTGAAACAACTTGGTTCCCATCCCACATGGCCAGAATTTCACTATCATTGCAAAATCAGAACTGAAATGTACACAATACTTTCTATTTATAAAACTCTGCATGAAGAGATTCCCATTTAGTAACTCATAAAATTCAAACCTTTCCAGAGCTTAGCCAATGTACATCTTCAAAGTGTCACTATTCATTACCTGGATTATTCTGACTGTCATACATTCTCTACCTGTGAATGATATTTTTTGCTGCTGTAAAAATGGATGCAAGGGAGAGATAAATGCCTTAGTTGAGAATACTTGAATAAATGGTCCCACATAAATAAAGCCTAGGAACACAATAAGCCTTTGCATTGCAAAATATTACAGAAAAGAGAGAAATATTTTGTAAAAAAAAAGAAAAAGGGAATAGATAGTAAGCAGTCTAAATGTTTACTCCTTAGCTATAGGTTGAATTTAGAGTAAAATTTTAAAAATTGTATTCACAGATACTCAGGCATTGAATTTTACCCAAGATCATGTATCTGTCATCAGATAGCCAATAGCTCTGTAAGAAATGAAGATCATATAGAAAATAAATTAGATTTCCACAGGTATAGAAAAATTAAATTTATGCTAAAGCTTTAATATCCAAAATGTACCTTTTCTAATGTAATATCATTCTGAGAATTCCATGATATAAACTCAAATCATCAAAAAGAAATATTTTGACTTTGAGATCTCTGTGTATTTGAAGTTTTCTGGATTTATACAACCTTCAAAAGGCATGCCAAACATTTTTTCAAAGCAAATAGCCAATCTATTTAAGAAAAATCACTCAAGAAATTGACACTGATAACAAATTTGAAGTGTTGTCATTTATTTCCATTTTCAAAGTATGAAATCTGTGAGAAGGGATGCAAAAATATGAGGTAACAATGCTAAAGAAATGTAACATCCATGAAGCNCCTTCAAAAGGCATGCCAAACATTTTTTCAAAGCAAATAGCCAATCTATTTAAGAAAAATCACTCAAGAAATTGACACTGATAACAAATTTGAAGTGTTGTCATTTATTTCCATTTTCAAAGTATGAAATCTGTGAGAAGGGATGCAAAAATATGAGGTAACAATGCTAAAGAAATGTAACATCCATGAAGCAGAAAATGATTGAGTTTGGATTTTTTCTTCCAACGTTTACTAGGACTTAAATTTTTAGTGAAATAGGTGTAGTAACATAAATTCTACATATACCCTATATTTTTGATATTTAGAATGCTACATAAAGTCACATGGTATGTAGCAACCTGGGGTAAAGAACTAAGCACTATCCTGAGTAGCTCAAAGAAACTATTATCAGTCTAAAATATTTATAGAGGAAATAAGGATGAGAATACTTTTAGATTTCAAGTGATATGCTATCCATGTATCCTTTCTCTAGTCTTTTACACTCTCACAAAGCTATGTCATGACTTATATTGCTCAAATTTCTTACCTGCACACGTTTCCTTTATTCATTTTAAAGTTACTTTTTTCAAGCATACTAAGGATTGTATGAACAAACTACCATGTGGAGAGTATTTTTGCACTTTCTTTAGACACATTATTTAAATTCATAGTTTCTATCATCAGGTAAAAGTCTAGAATATGGGACACCACAGGTAACATAACAAAGACATATTTGTCTTCAGTAAGTTTATATTCCAGTTATTAAAGATCAGAAATGAGCAAGATAAGTAAAATATATCAAATATTCAGTTCAGTTCAGTTCAGTTCAGTCGCTCAGTCATGTCTGACTCTTTATGACCCCATGAATCGCAGCACACCAGGCCTCCCTGTCCATCACCAACTCCTGGAGTTCACTGAAACTCACGTCCATTGAGTCAATGATGCCATCCAGCCATCTCATCCTCTGTCTTCCCCTTTTCCTCCTGCCTCCAATCCCTACCAACATCAGTCTTTTCCAATGAGTCAACTCTTTGCATGAGGTGGCTAAAGTACTGGAGTTTCAGCTTTAGCATCATTCCTTCCAAAGAACAGCCAGGACTGATCTCCTTTAGAATGGACTGGTTGGATCTCCTTGCAGTCCAAGGGACCCTCAAGAGTCTTCTCCAACACCACAGTTCAAAAACATCGATTCTTCGGCGCTCAGCTTTCTTCACAGTCCAACTCTCACATCCATACATGACAATAGGAAAAACCATAGCCTTGACTAAATGGACCTTTTTTGGCAAAGGAATGTCTCTGCTTTTCAATATGCTATCTAGGTTGGTCACAAATTTCCTTCCAAGGAGTAAGCATCTTTTAATTTCATGGCTGCAATCACCATCTGCAGTGATTTTGGAGCCCCCCAAAATAAAGTCTGACACTGTTTCCACTGTTTCCCCATCTGTTTCCCATAAAGTGATGGGACCAGATACCATGATCTTAGTTTTCTGAATGTTGAGCTTTAAGCCAACTCTCTCACTCTCCTCTTTCACTTTCATCAAGAGGCTTTTTAGTTCCTCTTCATTTTCTGCCATAAGGGTGGTGTCATCTGTATATCTGAGGTTATTTATATTTTTCCTGGCAATCTTGATTCCAGCTTGTGGTTCTTCCAACCCAACCTTTCTCGTGATGTACTCTGCATATAAATTAAATAAGCAGGGTGTCAACATACAGCCTTGACGTACTCCTTTTCCTATTTAGAACCAGTCTGTTGTTCCATGTCCAGTTCTAACTGTTTCTTCCTGACGTGCATATAGGTTTCTCAGGAGGCAGGTCAGGTTGTCTTGTATTCCCATCTCTTTCAGAATGTTCCACAGTTTATTGTGATCCACTAGACAAATATTAAGTTCTATGAAAGGAAGAGCTTCTTTAGAGAGTTTTTATTTGATAGAGTGGTTAATGAAGATGTCATAAAAAAAGGAACATTTAATTATTGACTAGAAAGTAACAAGAGAATAAACCATATGATATTTTGAAGAAGAGTATTCCAAGTAGTAGACACAGCAAGTACAAATGTCCTGGGGCAAAAGGTGACTTTTGTGTATAAGGTAGTATATTTAGAGTGAGGTTAATGGGTGTAGGATAGGAGGCGAGGTAAAAGAGGCAGCAGGGATCAGTTTATGTAGAATACAAACCACTGTAAGGCCTTTGACTTGTTTCTAGTAAAATGAGAAGACTTCAGTTTTAAGCAGAAAAAGTGACATGGCATTATTTCCTTTTTAGCTGGATTACTCTGATTGCTGTATTGAAAATAATATTTAGGTGAATGTCATGTCCAGTTAAAAAGATGTTAACATTTATCAAATGAGAAATGTCAGGAGCTAGAAGAGTGGTATGTTTAGAGGTGGTAGAAGTTGTTGCACTGGATGCAATTTGAAAACCAACACAAAATAGACTGACATATTGCATGTGGAATGTGAAAGAAAAGCTTTTTCTCGGCAACTAGAATACTGGAGTTAGCTTTTACTTTGAAAGACTGAAGGAAGGAGCAGTTTTGAGGCAACTGCAGAAGTAGATGAAGAGTAGCAATAAAGAATTCCACTTCTGTACATATTAACTTTGAGACAGATGGTTAGAAATCCAAGGGGAAGTGTTGAATGAGCAGCTGGAAATATGGTTCTGGAGTTCAGGGGAGTGGTCTAAGCTGGAATAGTCATATATAATAGGCAATGTTTTGTGACCATTGAGCATCTGTTATATTACATATACCTCAAAGTCTTTCTTTTCTTTCTCCAGATGGTGGAAATACTAATGAACTTTCTCTTGGTAAGTGTTGACTATTTTCATAACATCATGTTCGTATTATCTTAATTATATTGCTTTGCGCAGCTTTCATTAAAAACAAAACAAAACAAAACAAAACCAAGGTCAAGTCTGATTTAGGCAGGCCTAAGACAAAATGTGGCTCAGATGATAAATAATCTGCCTGCAATGCAGGAGACCCAGGTTCAACCCCTGAGTTGGGAAGATTCCCTGGAGAAGGGAAAGGCAACCCACTCCAGTATTCTTGCCTGGAAAACTCCAAGACAGAGAGCTTGCTGGGTTACAGCCCATGGGGTCGCACAGAGTCAGAGATGACTGAGCATCCTCAGGACAAGATGTGCACAACAATCTAGGAAACACCATTTTGCTATGTTGGCAGGCCTCATTAGGAAACATGCCCATGACAATGCAGAGAGTGATGTTGACTTAACTGTTCTTCAAACCGTGCAAATTTCCCAGAAGTTCACAAATAAAAACAAACAAGAGGACACAAATGGATCTGTCTTCTGCTTGACCATGGTATCCCACATAGTAAATTAGTAATTTTCCAAATTTAGTTAATCTTGCACAAAGGGAAGCAGCTCAGAGTGTATACGGCAGCCTCAGAGCGCCCACTAGTCTGTGGGTATAACACAAAGTCCCTTGTCAGTGTTCACACCAACCTGATGTTCTCTATCCTTAGATTTTAAATAAAACCAGTTTATTTTCTCTTCAATTTATTAATAGATTCTTATAATTGTATACATACACATACATGTATCAATACACACCCATACACATGCTACACACTCACATATTACAGGGATCCTGGCTTCTACAGTGGGGAAATGACCACAATTCTAATGGAAATATGAACTGCTTTACAAATCTAGTACATCCTATGGGTGGCATTTCGGGGAACGGGTGAAGAAAACTTTAGCTTCGGAAAGAAGAGCAAAGTATTATAAAAGCTATTTCAGTTATGAACAGAGAAATTTAAGAATATTTTTTAAAACATGATATTCCAGTCAAAGGTGAAGATCAGTCAATAAAGGGAAGTATCACATATTTTTGAATAACCCAACCATGGGACCATGGTTGCGACAGTCAATGAAGAAACAGAAAACTGGAGATGACGAGNCGGAAAGAAGAGCAAAGTATTATAAAAGCTATTTCAGTTATGAACAGAGAAATTTAAGAATATTTTTTAAAACATGATATTCCAGTCAAAGGTGAAGATCAGTCAATAAAGGGAAGTATCACATATTTTTGAATAACCCAACCATGGGACCATGGTTGCGACAGTCAATGAAGAAACAGAAAACTGGAGATGACGAGATACCCGTGGCAGATACATGTTGATGTATGGCAAAATCAATACAATATTGTAAAGTAATTAACCTCCAATTAAAATAAATAAATTTATATTAAAAAAGAAAAAAGTTATAGAAATAGAGGTTAAGGAGTAAAATGAACAGAAATAAGCTTGAAATTTAGATATTTCATGGAGATGACAGCAAAAATATATAATTATATTAGCAAAAAAAGCTGCTAATATTCACATAGTGCTTTATGTTTTGCATTAATATCACATGACTTATTTAATTTAATTTGACCCTATTATGAAATTCTCTGAGACAGACAGAATTATAATATTTGTATGAAGATTAAAAAAGAAATGAAGTCTAGAGTGGGTGCCTAATGGTCAAAGATGCTGCAGTCAACAAGAAAGGCAGTGAGGACTGCAATTCTTCTGACTCCCCATTCTGTTTGTTTTTATTATCATCCTACTTATAATCATTATGTTTTTAAAAAATTGAGTATTTTCTACGACAAACATGTATGGAATTGTTTTCCAAGTTTGTTTATTATAAATAGTGAACCATTATATTCATTGTTATTATTACCTTTGGTCCTTACATTGAATTATTGCATATAAATATTCTATTATTGACTATCTAGATTAGCCCTCATATCTACATAATTTTCCTTGTTTGTTATAGCTCAAAAGCAAAATAAGGAAAACTTGCTAAAACACTATCACTTAAGAAAGAGGATTCAGTAAAAGACTACCTTGATTGCTTATATTATTCAGTGAATGNTAGCCCTCATATCTACATAATTTTCCTTGTTTGTTATAGCTCAAAAGCAAAATAAGGAAAACTTGCTAAAACACTATCACTTAAGAAAGAGGATTCAGTAAAAGACTACCTTGATTGCTTATATTATTCAGTGAATGAATTCTTGAAATTGTTTATAGAGTTAATGACTTTTTTATTAAATAAAATCAGAATCCTCACAAGACCAAAAAGTCGTGTGGTTCTAACTCCTCCTGGAAAGAGTACTGCAGTAAGCTTAAAGAGCTACTCCAAAAACAGCCAAACAGTCATAACTTGGAAGACCAGGGGCCAGATTCAAAGTCATATATTAATACCTTTAGCTCAGAACACAGAAAATTATATACTTGAGTTATTTCTAAACTATTTCCAAAATCACTGTATCTTTTACAGATAATATAATGGTTCTTAGAAAACAAAAGAGGATAAAAAGTTTAGATAAACCTTTCTAATGACATACATTAATGCTATAATATGAGTATACCTTGAGAAACTTAAAACTACTCAGAAGACCACCTCCTCTCAAGTACAAGTAATGATGGATAACCACACATTCCAGCCCTCTGACAAACGCACAGTTATATAATTTTAAGCATATGATTCTTGCTACAGACTTGGATATATTTACAAAGAAAGATATACACATGAATTGGATGGCATTTAATGAACTAATCAATTGAGTAAACTATTCAAAGGTGATAGAGTTGAAGAAGCTTTTTTTAATGTGATATTTTATTTTTTATTTTTTTCTTAAATGTCTTTCTTTATTGTTTGTTTTCACTTATTGTTTGCTTTTGTTTCTTTTTAAAAAAATATAAATGTATTTATGTTAATTGGAAGTTAATTACTTTAAAATATTGTTTTGGTTTTGCCATACATCAATATGAATCTACCACAGGTATACACGTGTTCCCCATCCTGAACCCCCTTTCCTCCTCCCTCCCCATACCATCCCTCTGGGTTGTCTCAGTGCACCAGCCCCAAGCATCCAGTTTCATGCATCGAACCTGGACTGGTGATTTGTTTCATATATGATATTATACATGTTTCAAAGTAATTCTCCCAAATCATCCCACCCTCTCCTTCTCCCACAGAGTCCAAAAGACTGTTCTATACATCTGTGAACAGTATGGAGATTCCGTAAAAAAACTGGAAATAGAACTGCCTTATTGCTGGAGGAATAAGGCACCGAGGAAACCAGAATTGAAAGAGGCAAGTGTACCCTAATGTTCATCGCAGCACAGTTTATAATAGCCAGGACATGAATAAGCTTTTTCATAAATCCAAAATATAAAGGTAAAAAGAGAACACTGAAATGCTGATTTAATGAAGCTTTCTGCTTAATGCATAACCATAACTAACCACAGCATGGGGGAGCCTCTGTTAATGAGGCGAAGGCTCAGTTGATACAAGTGAGCAACTAATAATGTCTACCTTTAGGGTAGATGAATCTATTATTTCAGTCCTGGTGAACAACAAAGAGGAGAGATAAAGCAGAAACTGTAATATAACTGCCTCTCTGAAAAGAAAATCTGCTCTCCTTTGAGATACAGAATTTCTTCTTTGGCTCCACAGCAATCTTTTTCTTATGCAGCAGGACACCAGGTGTGTCACAAAATAAAACCAGCTTGTTTTCTTCTCTTTGGGTTATATTAACTGAATTAATAAGCTGAGCAAGTCCTCTAACTACATCTCATTCTTAATACTAATTATTTCAATTTATGAAAAAAAAAATCCTATTACCTAGAGTTCCTTTTTTATGTGTAATCTAATCTGAACACAACAAGGATATAATATTGAATTCTGTGTTCATTGAATCTCAAAATACAAAACAGAATGAAACTCAAGAAAACTAAAGGACCCAACAAAGTGATGGTTGCAAGACTGGGGTGGGAGATTTGAGGCACTATGAGGCACTATGTAGCAGTGGAAATGAATAGAAAATTTGAGGCTCAAACTCACCATTTTGTGTTTTAATGTGTAAGTCTTGTTAGCCACATTTCTTAAGCTCAGTCTCATTTCCTTTTATGTAACAGAGATGATAATATGAACCTTAGAACACAGTTTTCATGATTCATGTATAATGTATAAAGAAACTAATTTTGTTCCTTTTTCATTTACTTGTTTATTAATTTATTTCCATTTTATTGCCTAAGTTATTTTGTGCTTTCATTGTTTGTGTTGGCAGTTCTCATTTTGTGTCCTTGGGAAGACAAATTTTTAACATTCGTGTGCTCCCACTAACTCTGGTGAGCCTTGTAACAGGCTGTCATTGCTGTGCACAGAATTTATAAGCATAAGAGAAAATTAACCCAGTTTTGAAGCTATTTTGAATTCCTATGGACTCATTTATTTACCTTCTGAGCTGAAGTAATGAGGGAAACTAAGATGGATCTAAATCTAGATACCAGAATCTTCTCCTTGTGATTACTATCTAGTCTTAAAGATGTTCTAGCAGTCAGTTTGTGGTGAGAGTAAATAGAAATTTGGTAGTCTCTGATCCACACTTAATCTTTGTTCCCATTAAGTGGGACTAGACATGAGTCCTCATTTAGCAGACCTGATATCAATGCAGGATAGTACCATTTTGGTTTTATTTGGTTATTTTCTCATTCTAAATTTTTAATTAAAAATAAATGAAAACTTAATGAAGATAGTAAGGCTCAGCTGCTACAGTCAAAATCTAATGTAATTCAAATTATTGAGTATGATAATTAAAATAATTTGAAAAAATTATGAATAGTAATAGGCCATACCACATGTTGGAAGAGATAAGACTTAGATGTATTAATCTATTGTGACTACTTTTATATGAAATCTTGATCTCAAACTTAGGTTTCAAATTTGGTAGAGCAAACATGTTGGCCTTTTCACTCTCATACCTATAAAATGATCACTACATTGGCCCTATGACATAAATGACAGGAGCTATGGCATGTGTTAATTCAAATTTTGGGATGAAATTTCACTAATGATTGCTTAAAATTCCAGCTGGTAACAATCCTGGTGCTATTTGTATTTCAGGACAAGGAAACTTTCAAATTACATCTTGCACTACATGGTTATGTTGGGACACAAAACTGAATGCAACAATCATCACAGGTTAATGATTCTAAAAGTAAGCACAACTTATAAAGTTTCAGGCCTGTGCTTGGCTATAAGAAATCACTATTTTATAGTCTCTTCTAATGATTCCTCAAGGAATCTATGAAAAACATTTATATATTTTGCAAATGCATTCTGGGTGTTACTTGTTACCTCAGCTCACTGTCCAGTAGGCTCTAGACCACTGCTCTATTTGTTTGCAGATCACTTTTTGCTAACTAAAAACTTTAGGCAGCTTCTGCTTCTTTGGTTCTACTTTGCACCTTGTAAGTTATGAGACCCTTCAATATTTTATCCCACATGATTGTTAATAGTGAGATTTACCATTTAACAGTATTTGCAAAAAAGCAAAATGGCTGCCTGGGGAGGCATTACAAATAGCTGTGAAAAGAAGCAAAAAGCAAAGAAGAAAAGAAAAGATATAAGCATCTGAATGCAGAGATCCAAAAAATAGCAAGAAGAGATAAGAAAGCCTTCTTCAGCGATCAATGCAAAGAAATAGAGGAAAAAAACAGAATGGGAAAGACTAGAGATCTCTTCAAGAAAATTAGAGATACCAAAGGAACATTTCATGCAAAGATGGGCTCGATAAAGGACAGAAATGGTATGGACCTAACAGAAGCAGAAGATATTAAGAAGAGGTGGCAAGAATACACAGAAGAACTGTACAAGAAAGAACTTCATGACACAGATAATCACGATGGTGTGATCACTCATCTAGAGCCAGACACCCTGGAATGTGAAGTCAAGTGGGCCTTAGAAAGCATCACTACAACAAAGCTAGTGGAGGGGATGGAATTCCTTTGAGCTGTTTCAAATCCTGGAAGATGATGCTGTGAAAGTGCTGCACTCAATATGCCAGCAAATTTGGAAAANATCTCATCCTCTGTCATCCGCTTCTCTTCCTGTCTTCAATCTTTTCTAATGAGTCATATCTTCACATCAGGTGGCCAACGTATTGGAGCTTCAGTTTCAGTATCAGTCCTTCCAGTGATTATTCAGGATTGATTTCCTTCAAGATTAACTGGTTTGATCACCTTGCTGTCCAAGGGATTCTCAAGAGTCTTCTTCAAAACCCCAGTTCAAAAGAATCAATTCTTCAGCACTCAGCCTTCTTTATGGTCCAACTCGCATATCCATACATGCATGACTACTGGAAAAACCATAGCTTTGACTAGATGGACCTCTGTTGGCAAAATAATATCTCTGATTTTTAATGTGCTATCTATGTTGGTCATGTCTTTTCTTCTAAGTAGCAAGCATCTTTTAATTTCATGGCTGCAGTCACCATCTGCAGTGATTTTGGAGCCCAAGAAAATAAATTTTGTCACTATTTCCATTGCTTCCCCATCTATTTGCCACAAAGTGATGGGACCAGATGCCATGATCTTAGTGTTTTGAATGTTGAGTTTTGATCCAACTGTTTCACTCTCCACTTTCACTTCCGTCAAGTGGCTCTTTAGTTCCTCTTCACTTTCTGCCATAAGGATGGCGTCATCTGCATATCTGAGGTTACAGATATTTCTCCTGGCAATCTTGATTCCAGCTGGTGAGTCTTCCAGCTGGGAGAATGGCATTTTGCAATATTGTATTCTGCAAAAGTTAAATAAATAGTGTAACAATATACAGCCTTGACATACTCCTTTCCTAATTTTGAGCCAGTCTGTTGTTCCATATCTGATTTTTACTGTTTCTTCTTGACCTGCATACAGGTTTCACAGGAGACAGGTAAAGGTGGTCTGGTATTTCCCATCTCTTTAAGTATTTTCCACAGTTTGTTGTGTTCCACACAGTCCAATGCTTTATCCTAGTCAGTGAAGCATAAGTAGATGTATTCGTGGAATTCCCTTGTTTTTACTATGATCCAGCAGATGTTGGCAATTTTATCTCTAGTTCTTCTGCTTTTTCTAAATTCAGTTTGAATATATGGATGTTCTCAGTTTATATACTATTGACACCTAGCTTGGAGAATTTTGAGCATCACTTTGCAAGCGTTTGAGATGAGTGCAATTGTGCTGTAGTTTGAACATTCTTTGACAATGCCTTTCTTTGGGATTGGAATGAAAGCTGACCTTTTCCAGTCATTACAAGCCTGTAATGTAGTTATTCATGACTATTATCATTTTAAGAAACCCGAAGCTTAGACACAAGAAACTATCTGCCTTTAGAGGGACACCTGTGCCTTCCAAGACAGCAAAATATCTACACTTTATTTCATTAGTCTTTACACTATTCAGTTCAGTTCAGTTGCTCAGTCGTGTCCGACTCTTTGAGACCCCATGAATCGCAGTACGCCAGGCCTCCCTGTCCATCACCATCTCCCGGAGTTCACTCAGACTCATGTCCATCGAGTCCGTGATGCCATCCAGCCATCTCGTCCTCTTTGTCCCCTTCTCCTCCTGCCCCCAATCCCTCCCAGCATCAGAGTCTTTTCCAANAGTTCAGTTCAGTTCAGTTGCTCAGTCATGTCCGACTCTTTGTGACCCCATGAATTGCAGCACACCAAGCCTCCCTGTCCATCACCAACTCCCGGAGTTCACGCAGACTCATGTCCATCGAGTCGGTGATGCCATTCAGCCATCTCATCCTCTGTCGTCCCCTTCTCCTCCTGCCCCCAATCCTTCCCAGCATCAGAGTCTTTTCCAATGATTCAACTCTTTGCATGAGGTGGCCAAAGTACTGGAATTTCAGCTTCAGCATCATTCCTTCCAAAGATCACCCAGGGCTGATCTCCTTCAGAATGGACTGGTTGGATCTCCTTGCAGTCCAAGGGACTCTCAAGAATCTTCTCCAAAACCACCGTTCAAAAGTATCAATTCTTCGGCACTCAGCTTTCTTCACAGTCCAACTTTCACATCCATACATGACCACAGGAAAAACCATAGCCTTGACTAGAAGGACCTTAGTCGGCAAAGTAATGTCTCTTCTTTTGAATATATTTCTAGGCTGGTCATAACTTTTCTTCCAAGGAGTAAGCATCTTCTAATTTCATGGCTGCAGTCACCATCTGCAGTGATTTTGGAGCCCCAATAATAAAGTAGACCGAGGATGAGATGGCTGGATGGCATCACGGACTCGATGGATGTGAGTCTGAGTGAACTCCGAGAGATGGTGATGAACAGGGAGGCCTGGCATGCAGCGATTCATGGGGTTGCAAAGAGTCGGACACGACTGAGCAACTGAACTGAACTGAACTGAACTGAATGTGAAAATGATGATACCTGCTCTTTCAGATTAATTGGTTGGCTGGTTCATCCCAGGAGGCTTTAAACCCATATATCTGGTGGTATGGAGTCTTCTGAGTTTGACTAAGGGGGTACTTGACCTGATCAATGTGACAATTGTTGCTCTATGAAACTCTTAACATGTATTTCTTTCCTGCATCCCACCTCTACACACAAACACAGACACTGACAGAACCACCATCACTAACATCTTGTAAGAAACTGGCTGATTCAGAATATCCAAAAAGTCTTACTATAATTGAGTCTATATTTTGCTTAAAGATGTTTTTAGCCACATGAGTGATAACATTAAGATGAGGCTGTATCTATTTAAAAAGAGAAAGCAAAAGTCACAGAAATAACATAGAACTTAAAATTAGACCTGAAAGCATGACTAGCTATATTTAGTCCATGAAGTTTAGTAAAATAAGAGTAAGTTTTTGCTGAAATGCATTATCTACACATCTCTAATATTCTTCTAGATTTTGTTTGCAAACCTGAGAAAAATAACAGAGGTGAATGTTCACAAATAGAAAATTTACATACACTTACATAGCAGATGTGCTACACAAACACACAAAGTATAATAAATAAAACTCACTGAAAAAGAGTGTATCTGATGGACTGTGTATGGAGTAGTAATATAATTCACATTGGTAATGATTCTGTTTACAGTTCTTTAATAGCTACATTGATTGCATTTGGAATAATGAATTGCTTATGTTAATAGTAATTGGAATTTCTTATTTAAACACCTATCATTGCTAATTTCAGTTACCCAATAATGAGAAGTTAAGATTAAACAATTAAATGGATTTTATCAAGCTTTCTTTAGGGTAAAACACACAATTATTCTGATATAAAAACTATTTTAATGCCAGATTTATTTCAAGTTAACAGGTTTATTTTAAATTAAAAGCCAAAGCTGTAATTATGGGGAAAAATGCCTTTTAAACAGATGTGTCTAATTTTAGTAGGGATCCAATNTTAAACAATTAAATGGATTTTATCAAGCTTTCTTTAGGGTAAAACACACAATTATTCTGATATAAAAACTATTTTAATGCCAGATTTATTTCAAGTTAACAGGTTTATTTTAAATTAAAAGCCAAAGCTGTAATTATGGGGAAAAATGCCTTTTAAACAGATGTGTCTAATTTTAGTAGGGATCCAATATAATAGGGAATATTTTATGTATTTTTTCTTCTAGTACTTTATATTTTTCTCAAGTGGTTTTTAAATTGTTTTTATAAGCAATTTATCACAATAATCATAAGGGAGCCTAAAAGTGTTTCCAATTTCACAGATGAATGTATATGATTATTAATGATTAAAGTAAAAATCATTGAATGCACACACAAAAGTATTTTGTGCTCCTATACGCATTTCACTTTTTCTATAGATGGATTAGCCGAGTATCTGCTATAGAGGAGGTGACTTCAGAATACTATTATAGTGATTGAATATTTGAAATAATGAATTAAGCTCCATTCTGCTACTTAGTTGAAGTCTAGTCTTCTGGCCTTTTAGTGACTACAGAATTTCCCCCTTATCTGTAGGTTCACTTTCCACAGTTTTCTGAGTTTTATGATGAAGTCTCATGCCCTACTTCCTGCTTCAATCCTGCCTGGAACCCCTAACAATTGGCAAGTCTGTTCTTTGTCCATCATGGACATCATCAAGGCTCTGTGGCCCAGAATCAACTGAAGCAGATGAGTCTACCCTTGATTCTCCTCTCCTCTTATCATCATGTCAGTAGTAAGTTAATGCTAAGTAACAATGCCATGCCATTCATTTCACTTGGAATTATCATACAGGTATTTTGTCATCTCACATCATCATAAGAAAAAGGGTGAATATAATACAATAAGGTTTTTGAGAGAGAGACCGCAATCACATAACTTGTATTACAGTATTTTGTTATAATTGTCCTATTTGGTTATTGATTATTGTTATTAATCTCTTAATGTCCCTATTTATAAATTAAACTTTACCCTTAATATATCTATCTATAGATAGATGGATAGGACAAAAAGCAGTATATAAGGGTTTGGTGTATCCACAGTTTCAAGAATCCACTTAAATGATCTGAGAATGCGTGCCCTGCAGGAAAGGGTTATTGCTGTGATACTGCTCTAGACATAATCAATTTGAGGTATAATGGATAAAATGTATATTCTGACCTAGGTCAATGTTCTTTATGTGACTCTAAATACAATATTCAGAAAACGAAGATCATGGCATCTGGCCCCAACACTTCATGGGACATAGATAAGGAAACAGTGGAAACAATGTCAGACTTTATTTTGGGGGGGCTCCAAAATCACTGTAGATGGTGACTGCAGCCATGAAATTAAAAGATGCTTACTCCTTGGAAAAAAAGTTACGACCCACCTAGATAGCATACTGAAAAGCAGAGACATTACTTTGCCAGCAAAGGTCCATCTAGTCAAGGCTATGATTTTTCCTATAGTCATGTATGGACGTGAGAGTTGGACTGTGAAGAAAGCTGAGCGCCGAAAAATTGATGCTTTTGAACTGTGGTGTTGGAGAAGACTCTTGAGAGTCTCTTGGACTACAGGGAGATTCAACCAGTCCATTCTAAAGGAGCTCGGTCCTGGGTGTTCTTTGGAAGGAATGATGGTTAAGCTGAAACTCCAGTACTTTGGCTACCTCATGCAAAGTGTTGACTCATTGGAAAAGACTCTGATGCTGGGAGGCATTGGGGGCAGGAGGAGAAGGGGACGACCGAGGATGAGATGGCTGGATGCATCACTGACTCAATGGACATGAGTTTGAGTGAACTCTGGGAGTTGGTGATGGACAGGGAGGCCTGGCGTCCTGTGATTCATGGGGTTGCAAAGAGTCAGACAAGACTGAGTGACTGGGATGCAAGATGGCAGCCACCACGGGCTCGGGAGTAAAAGTCCCTCGCAATTTCTCACTGTTGGAAGAACTCGAAGAAGGCCAGAAAGGAGTAGGAGATGGCACAGTTAGCTGGGGTCTAGAAGATGACGAAGACATGACACTTACAAGATGGACAGGGATGATAACTGGGCCTCCAAGAACAATTTACGAAAACCAAATATACAGCCTTAAAATAGAATGTGGACCTAAATAGCCAGAAGCACCCCCTCTTTGTAAGATTTGTAACAAAAATTAATATGAATGGAGTTAATAGTTCTAATGGAGTGGTGGACCCAAGAGCCATATCAGTGCTAGCAAAATGGCAGAACTTGCACAGCATCAAAGTCGTCCTGCAAGAGCTTGAGCGCCTGATGGTGTCTAAAGAAAATATGAAACTCCCTCAGCCGCCTGAAGGACAGTGTTACAGCAATTAATCAAAAAGAGAAGCCACAGGCCCTCCCCTGCCCTATTCGATTTAAGCAGTCTTCATTTTCCACAGTAGTAAATTTTTTTGGATTCATCTTGTAGACCTCAAAGTACTGGAAAGAAAGCTCCCATTCAAAGGCAGTTTATCTTAAGATACTGTAAATGATACTAATTTTTTTGTCCATTTGAAATATATAAGTTGTGCTATAAAACAACAAAAAAAAGACTGAGTGACTGAACTGAACTGAAATACAATATACATATCTGTGAAACTGTTTCGTGTGTTTAGAATATTGTTCTAGTCCTCTGTTTCTTCATCTATAATATGTAAAGAAAATACTTGTCTTGTAGAGTTGTTAGAGTTAAATAGAATTAATAATATAAACTATTGTACCTGTAATGCACTCATTAAATTGTATTACTAGTTTCAGACTAAAATAAATGTTTTATGGAGATGAATATATTTATTCAACATATGAAATTACTCAATACACATGATTCCATAGAATTAGATAACATCTTAATCATTTTATGTATATTGTAACATTTTTAAGGGCATATATACTTTTCTTGTGATTTATTTCATTCTCTATGTCTATGCTGTAGATTTATCAGCTTCTAACTATTCTTCACTTCACCACTCTTTTATTTTTAACCCATAAGTTGTTTATTTATGCCTAAATCTAGTTTTGTTAACTCAGTATATTTATAATACTTTGCTTGTTATTTTTGAAAAAATGCTTTAGCCAAATATATAGCCTAATTTTAAGAAATATTAACTATCTGAGGGAAACATTATATAGATATATATTATGCAAAATAGAGTTTGATATGTATAAAAATGGTTACATAAATTCTATAGAATTTCAGCAAAGCTGTATATATTTATTGGCATTAGGAAGTTTCATCAGGTGGAGTTTTCAAATATGGGTAAAATTCTCACCGTTAAAAAAAAAACAAATGTTAATTATGTGACAGAAAGGAGGGGTTAGCTAATGCCATGGTGGTAACAACTTTTTATTATAAGTGTATCACATCAACACATTGCACAGCTGAAACTTACATAATGCTATACATCAATTATATCACAATAAAGTGGGAAAAACATGGACAGACTTTCAGAAACTAGCCAACAGCATTTTGCAAAACTTGTATTTCCTAATCTGTATTTAAAAACCTCTCCCCAGGTACTTTTGATGACTAGCCAAGTTTGGAAATCACCACTTGCTAAATTCATGACTTTCTGTCTTTGGTCAGAATCATTCCAAGATATAAAAGAACTAAGAAGAGAAATAAGAGACAGGTCTTATAAAAGATGAGAAGGAAAGGAAAGGGAAGAAAAGAGGGCACATATTGCTCAAGAATTTTTCTAATAATAGTCTATCAAGTTCAGTTTGTTTATGTAAACTTATTCCTGACAAACTTATTTAAATTGAAAAGTACAGATTTGGCATTTACTAGCTATATGACAGCGCAAACTAACCAGAAATTCTGAAAGTCTCTCTTACCATGTCTTAAAAATGGGGTTAATCATGCCTATTTCATAGGATTTTAGTGTATTTAAGTGAGATAATGCTGTATAATCAATGGATTATTTGTGTAGAACGTGTGGAGCTACACTCCTAGAATCATTTTATTTTTCTGTTCCATTACCTGTCCAGACATGCTCCACAGGCTAATTTTTCTCCACAGATTAGATGAAAGTGAAGCCTCAAGACTATTCTCAACTTGACAGTGTCTTCAAGAGATAAAAGCAGTGGCTTAAACAGTAGGAAGGGCTTCCAAGGTGGCTCAGCAGTCAAGAATCTACCTGCAATGCAGGAGATGCATTTTCAGATCCAGGGTTGGGAAGATCCCCTGGGGGTCAGTCAGTCAGTCAGTTCAGTTGCACAGTTGTGTCCGACTCTTTGTGACCCCACGAACCAGGCCTCCCTGTCCATCACTAACCTCCAGAGTCTACCCAAACCCATGTCCATTGAGTCGGTGAGGCCATCCAGCCATCTCATCCTCTGTCCTCCCCTTCTCCTCCTGCCTTCAATCTTTTCCAGCATCAGGGTCTTTTCAAATGAGTCAACTCTTCACATCAGGTGGCCAAAGTATTGGAGTTTCAAGCATCAGTCCTTCCAAAGAACACCCAGGACTGATCTCCTTTAGGATGGACTGGTTGGATCTCCTTGCAGACCAAGGGACTTTCAAGAATCTTCTGCAACACTACAGTTCAAAAGCATTAATTCTTTGACACTCAGCTTTCTTTATAAAACTCCAACTCTCACATCCATACATGACTGCTGGAAAAACCATAGCTGTTGACTAGACGGACCTTTATTGATAAAGTAATGTCTCTGCTTTTTAATATGCTGTCTAGGTTGGTCATAACTTTCCTTCCAAGAAGTAAGCATCTTTTTATTTCATGGCTGCAATCACCATCTACAGTGATTTTGGAGCCCATAAAAATAAAGTCAGCCACTGTTTGCAATGTTTCCCCATCTATTTGCCATGAAGTGATGGGACCAGATGCCATGATTTTTGTTTTCTGAATGTTGAGCTTTAAGCCAACTTTTTCACTCTCCTCTTTCACTTTCATCAAGACGCTCTTTAGTTCTTCACTTTCTGTGATAAGGGTGGTGTCATCTGCATATCTGAGGTTATTGATATTTCTCCCAGCCATCTTAATTCCAGTTTGTGCTTCTTCCAGCCCAGCGTTTCTCATGAGGTACTCTGCATGTAAGTTGAATAAGCAGGGTGACAATATACAGCCTTGACGTACTCCTTTTCTATTTGGAGCCAGTCTGTTGTTCCATGTCCAGTTCTAACTACAGCAGCAGCATGGTGCAGGAGCGGCCGAGAAGAGCTACCCCATGTCCAAAATCAGGAGTGGCAGCCAAGAGGAGATACCCCACATCCACTGGGGGAGAGCATGGCAACCCACTTCAGAATTCTTGCTGAAATAATCCCATGGACAGAGGAGCCTGGTGAGCTACGGACCATAAAATGCAAAGAGTCAGACACAACTAAAGTGATCGAGCACGCAAACATTAGAAATGTATTGCCTCACAGTTCTGGAGTCTAGAAGTCTCAGACGAGGGAGTTGACACTATTCGTCCTTTCTGAGGGAATAATGGCTTTCAGGACATCTACTGGCTTGCAGATGGCCACCTTCTCTCTGTCTTTACAAGCCTTCCCCTTTTTGAATAGATACCAGTCATATTGTATCAGGGCCCACCTTAATGAGATTACTTTGACTTTCTCTGTAAAGACCCTAACTCTAAATAATGTCACATAGTAAGGTACTGAGGTTTAAGACTTCAACATATGAGTTTGGAAAGGGACATAGTTCAACCCATTAGTGTTTACCTTCCAGTATTTCCCAGCTCCTTTTCTAGTCTTTCTTTTCCAAGAGTAACTGCAATCTTAAATTTAGTAATTGCTATTCCTTCTCTTTTCTTATAATTTTGCCAGATATTTAAGTACAGCAGAAAATATTGCTTATCTTGGAAGATAATTTACTCTTTATATACTGAACCATTATGTAAGTAATTCTTGTATGACTTTTTATGCCAATATTTTGTTTCCTGAGATTTGACTGTGGTAATGTGGAAGTTATGATTTGTTCATTTTACTTGTAAATAAACACACCACACATTATTTGTCTATTTTTTATATTTAATAGTTATTTGGGTTGAATTCAGTCTTATTATAATTATATTGCAATAAAATTCCCAAATACAAAAGCATTATTTTTATATTTTCTGATGTACAGGGACAAGAAATATTTCAGAATATGTATTCAAGAATGGATTTGCAGAATCGCAAGTTATATATGGGTCAATATTTGATCAGGGTAGCTGAATTACTATGTCTTATGTAATAAGAAACTTGCTATAAGTATTAATCTTATAAAATTATGGAATATTTTGGAGAGGTAAAGATCTGAATAGGATAAAAAAAAAAAAAAAACAGAAAAAAAACAACCATTCTTGAAGTGGTTAAAAAGTTGAAGCTTGTGGAAAGGGAGGCATATCCAAGAGCTGGAGTGAAATTGTTAAGGGGTTTGATTTATAAGTCTGAGGAGATTTGCTGGAATTTTGCAGACACTGCCTATGAATTTGCAGAAATACATCCATCAGGACTGACAGAGAAGAAAATGGGCCAGTTTAGGAATGAAGTAAGAGGAAAAACTGGAAACCACTGTTACCTTAAGTCTGCCCCTTACAGACACTATCTGAACATGTAAATTTTTCATATGGGAAAAACCTAACTTGAAACCACTCAGGGAAGGGAATTTTGAGATTCAGTTTCATAGATTATTTGAATTGAAGCATATCATGCCATTACATATACTTTAACAAGTAATTCAAAATAATTTTCCAAAGTTGATCAAATTATATCCTATGCACAAATTTCTCTTGCTCTGCACTGTTGTTTGCACTTATTTTATCAGACTTTAATTTTGTATGTCTGGTATATGTAATATAGTATCTTTTTCAAGTTTTACTTTGTATTTTCCTGCTTATAGAGGGACTGAATAGCTTCCAAATATTTACTATGGTTTCATATTTCCTCTTTTGTGAAATGCCTTTTGATGGAGTTTATTCATTTTTTTCCTATTTAGCTGAATTTTTATCCTATAAATTTATGAGTTTTTTTATCCAAACAATTATATTTGTTACAAACATTGTTTCTAACTTTCTAAGCAGTAATATTGATTTATTGTCCTATTTTTTTTTTTTTGATGTGTGTTTTCTTTGTCTCTCTACAGACAACCCTCCATACCTATAGACATGTGACTTGTGGATAAAAGGCCCACTGTACTGTTACATTTTATATAAGGACTTGAGCATCTGTGGATTTTGGTATCATGGGGGGTAGGTGCAGAAATTCTGAAATTAGTCCCCTGAGGATACCAAAGAAGGACTGTAATCTTTTTTTTTTTTTTGGTTATTCTGGTATTTGAAAGACTTGGAGTCACTTCTCATAAGAAAATTTTAGAGATTATTTTTTGTTTGTTTTGCTTCTAAATTAGCAATAAAAATTCCAGACCACTTTCTCAATATCTCCAGCTTGCTTTATGCTTTGAAATATTTTAGTGAGAAGGGGAATAGCTAGCTTTTCTCTGTTCTCATATTGTTTCTTTTTCTATGTATGTATGTGTGTGTGTGCTCAGTCATGTCCGATTCTTTGTGATGCCATAGACTGTAGCCCTTCAGGCTCCTCTGGCAGTGTGATTTCCCAAACAAGAAAACTGGAACAGGTTGCCATTTCCTACTCCAAGGGATCTTCCAAACCCAGCAGTCAAACTCAGGGATATTTCATGGAAATAATGTTTAACAGATAATTTTTCTCACTGCGCCACCCAGTGGAAAGCCCACGGTAAGAAGGAGGATGGCTAGCTATTCTCTCTTCTCACATTGTGTTTCTTTGCCTATTGCAAGTTAACTAGCCAAGGTTTCTGACAGCCAGGTATGCAAGTACTTTGAAGCTGGAGCAAATTAGGGATAATTAAGGAACAATCATTATTTTATTTGCCAGGCTGTGTCCTAATTTAACATCAGTAGTTTCTAGATTTTATGGATTGGTGCTCACTCTCTCTTGGCAGTGTTTTTAATGGCCTTGGACTGTCCTTTCCCAGATTCAGTTTACATATTTGGTATTAGTTTTTCCATCATTAACTTTTTTTTCTAAATTCTTAAACAATCGGCAGTCCATCTTCTCTGTTGATGTCATGTCACTCCTAGAACACTACTTTGGACAGGATGTAAGAGAAAGATAGTAAAATCTATCCAATGGCCACTCTCACCTATGAGTGAGACTCATGCATTTGTTGCCCCACTGTTGGTAGTAATAAAGTTCAATTCTATTGCCATCATTTCCCTCCCTTTCATATCTCAAGCTCATAGATCATCCTCTCAGCTTTTGATTCCTCAAAGTATTGTTAGTCACTTAGTCATGTCCAACTCTTTGTGAGCCCATGGACTGTAGCCCACCAGGATCCTCTGTGCGTGGAACTCTCCAGGCAAGGATACTGGGGTCAGTAGCCATTCTCTTTTCCAGGGGATCTTCCTGACCTAATGATCAAACCTGGGTCTCCAGTATTGCAGGCAGATTCTTTACTAAATGAGTAACTAGGGAAGCCTGGATTCCTCAAAAAGTATGTGTTACACATTATTTCCATGAAATATCCCACCCATTTCATCAGAGTTACAGAAAATCCTTCATCAAGTTCCCTAACACTCACCTGCAATCCAGAGTGAGGTGAAGGAAAAGCCCCTCTAGCAGAGGAGGGGAAATGTACACTTTCTAAAGTAGTCTGTTCTGCCATCTTCAAACTCAACCCATCCACACCCTGAAATAGGTATTGAGCTATGAATTTGAAACCAATTTAGGATACGTTCTTTTTTTTTTATGGCTACGTTTTTTTTTTAAAGAGATTGTTTATTTATTTATTTGGCCATGCTGCACAGCATATGGGACCTTAGTTCCCTGAGGAGGAATCAAACCCACATGCACCCTCTGAATTGGAAGCTAGGAATTTTAACCATTGGACCCAGGGATGACCCAGGGATGTCCCAGGGACTTTTTCTTTTAAGTAACTAATTTATTTTATTTGGAGTATGATTACATTAATCCACTGTGGTGGATTTTGCCATATATCAACATGAATCAGCCGTGGGTGCACGTGTGCCCCCACATCCTGAACCCAACTCCCACCTACCCCCCCCCACACACAACCCATAGGATCCTTTTATTTTTGCAAATCCTAACTTTGGAATTTGGAAGGATATGTCACAAAATGGTTTCTTGGTGAAATTTTGTTTCCTCAGTCTAATCTGAGACAGAAAAAAATCCCATATTAACCTCCAACTATATATTACAAACTTAAAAAATGACTGGCATTTAGTAGAAATTCAATAAATGGAAGACTTTAATTTGTAATGATCATTTCATAGAAAAAATAAAAATAAAAAATCGACGTCTAGATGATCCAAACTCATCAAATCTTAATTTTAAAAGGCTTTAAAAAGATACTTAATTACAAATTCTACCATTTTCATGCTTGCATATCACCTTCAAAACTCTTGTCACAGTGGTGACTTGTGAAAGACTGAGCTTTTCCTCATCAATCTCTGAATAAATTTCTGTAAGAAGAAAACAAATATGTTTTGTTCTCGCCTATCACTGGATCCTACTGAAATCTATCCCAACTACCCTGCTCCATCTTAAAAGTCAAAGAAAAAAGTTTAGTTTCTAAGCCTAAAATATATGTTCTCTAAGAGCTCAAGTTCCATGAAAGTAGCTTCTCTATCTGAATCTTTGTTTCAATTCAGGCTTGTGTCAACCGTTTTATGAAATCTGTGGGTGCAAGTTAAACAGAGCTATTTTTCCCCCTACCAAGCATTACGTTAAAAAAATAGAGCAGTATAGGAGAGAACACAATGCACTGTTTCAAAATTAGTTTTGAGTCTTGGCTGAGTCACTAATGAAGAAATTTTGGGCAAGTCATATTATCTTGTCAATATGATCATTCCCCATGTGAACACTTCCTCTACCTGTCCTCCCCCATTCCCAAATTACTACTCCACTAGTCATTGCCTTGCTTTAAATCTCCTGCATACTGTAGCTCCTGAACTCCTTGATAGAAAGTTTTACTGAGGTTAATCCAGTAATATGCTGGATCCAGCTTCACTACCAGCTTGTAAGAGTCAATGATGTGCATCTGTTCTCACCTCCAGTTCAGTGATATCACATTGATAGACTGAAATCAGCCATGGTGGAAGTGATTATGCCATCATTTCAGTTCCGTTCAGTCTCTCAGTTGTGTCCAAATCTATGCGACCCCATCAATTGCAGCACTCCAGTCCTTCCTGTCCATCACCAACTCCTGGAGCTCACCCAAACTCATGTCGATAGAGTCGGTGATGCCATACAGCTATCTCATCCTCTGTCGTCCCCTTCTTCGCCTGCCCCCAATCCCTCCCAGCATCAGAGTCTTTTCCAATGAGTCAGCTCTTCGCATGAGGTGGCCAAAGTATTGGAGTTTCAGCTTTAGCATCAGTCCTTCCAAAGAACACCCAGGGCTGATCTCCTTCAAAATGGACTGTTTGGATCTCCCTATAGTCCAAGGGTCTCTCAAGAGTCTTCTCCAACACCACAGTTCAAAAGTATCAATTCTTTGGCACTCACCTTTCTTCACAGTCCAACTTTCACATTCATTCTTGATTACTGGAAAAACCATAGCCCTGACCAGGCGGTCCTTTGTTGGCAAAGTAATGTCTCTGCTTTTCAATATGCTATCTAGGTTGGTCATAACTTTTCTTCCAAGGAGTAAGCATCTTTCAATTTCATGGCTGCAGTCACCATCTTCAGTGATTTTGGAGCCCTCCAAAAATAAAGTCTGATGCTGTTTCCAATGTTTCCCCATCTATTTCCCATGAATTGATGGGACCAGATGTCACGATCTTAGTTCTCTGAATGTTGAGCTTTAAGCCAACTTTTTCACTCTCCTCTTTCACTTTCATCAATAGGCTTTTTTGTTTCTCTTCACTTTCTGCCCTAAATATTGCTACTAACACCATGGGTATTAGCAAATTCTAAAATCAAGGTTTTGTTTTGAAAGTCATTTCTNACCAGATGTCACGATCTTAGTTCTCTGAATGTTGAGCTTTAAGCCAACTTTTTCACTCTCCTCTTTCACTTTCATCAATAGGCTTTTTTGTTTCTCTTCACTTTCTGCCCTAAATATTGCTACTAACACCATGGGTATTAGCAAATTCTAAAATCAAGGTTTTGTTTTGAAAGTCATTTCTTAAACACTTCACCTATCAATCCACCCCTGGATTGGCCAATGGAAGGTATTAGTGGAAGATCAGAATGCAAAAAGAAAGATATTTGGTCCCTGGTCCCTTCTTGCTTCAGGGCTCCTCTCCTCAGTTCTCCTCCACAGTTTCATCAAGCAGGCCCACCACACAATCAGCTCTCACAAAAGATATGATAGCATTATTTCATGACCCTGATGTTTTAGTTCAGTAATTTTCTCTGTTGTCTGTCTCTGGTTGTCTCCGTACTCTTCACAAATACCTTTATACTGCTCACAGTTCTCTAAGTAGTACCTTCCTTAAATGTCATTTGAACCAACTGGTATGCATTCTGTTTTTTTCCAAGACCATGAATGATTCATCCCTCAAAACAGTTTTTTTTTTTTTTTTGAAATGACCCGAATGCAGTTTCATTTGCTAAATATAGTGCTCCTATCCTTGTATAAAATTTGGCATGCAAGAGAAATCTCTTTTAGAATCCATACTCTGAACTATGAAATGATGACAGTCAGTCTAATCATTAAGTATGAAGTGCTCTCTTAAAGTTATACGTTTTCTTATTTTCACATGGCTAATTGAATGTTAAAAAGCCAAATGTTTAGATGTGGGCTACTACTTCCTGACGGGAGCCAGCGTGAGGAATCCCACCTGTGACAAGGTCCTGAGGAAGGAAGCCTGACAAAACGCAAGGATGTGATCAGGTTTCGGGGGTTCCCCTTGGAATTTCCTGAGTATCCACCCCCCAAAACCAGAATCTGCCTGCTTTACTGTGTTATGCTTTCCACCTACTCTTCTGACATTAACAGGGGGCTGTCCTCCCACCACCTTTTTCTGGAAAAAAATTAATTTAGAGCTTTTAGATAATAAATCTCCTGGGCATAATATGAGTGTTCCAATCCAAAAACGCCTCTGATGGCTTTCTAGCCTGCCTGCAGGATTCGTACAGCTGTGNCTTTACTGTGTTATGCTTTCCACCTACTCTTCTGTCATTAACAGGGGGCTGTCCCCCCACCACCTTTTTCTGGAAAAAAAATAATCTAGAGATTTTAGATAATAAATCTCCTGGGCATAATACGAGTGCTTCAATCCAAAAACCCCTCTGATGGCTTTCTAGCCTGCCTGCAGGACTCGTACAGCTGCGCATGTGATTGTTTGAGGCCTCCCGACTGCGGGAGGCACAGGAAGCTTAAAACATCCTAGGAATGTAGGGGCTTCCGAGGAGTCAAAATCATTAGAATAGGACTGATTAAAGGTTTCATTTGTTGAGCCAATACTTGCTGCCAAATTTTCATATCCTTTATTTTTAGATATAGTTGGTATATAGAAAAACAAGTAGTAGACCTGGTATTAGCAACATTAGATCTTTGAGTTAAGTACTTTCTTTGTTATAACCCACCGCACCTTTGTTCTACAGGAATGTAACTTTATTTAATACTTTGAGGGTGATGCAGAGTAAAGAAAAAACACTTCTAGGGAAAAGGAGTTTTCTGGTTGATAGACAATTATCCAGGAAGAGAGCCATAAAAATGTTAACAGGCCTCTTGGCCAGAAGATAAGATAAACCACCTGAGACCTTTTGTATACCGGAGGGTATGCAAAAAGAAAGCCTGGTCTCAATGAGGGTCAACAGGGACTGCTGCCCCTGCATAACTCTGCATATTCCATTATTTCTTTATGTACAACTTGGGGTATATAAGCTGATTTTGAAAAATAGTCTTTGGAGTCTTGCACCAATGCTGGGCTTCCCGATGTCGTTCTTTTCTTTTTCAGGCTGATCCCTTGGAACGTGGAGGCTCGCCATGTCTACTTACTTGACCCAGTTTCTAAGATCCCTAAGAGAGAGAGCCCAAGGCGGGGCACTCTCCGATATTCAAACAGATGCCGGCGGCCTAACGTAGATGGTGCAAGTTCCTTGTCTGGAACTTTATTGGTTTTCCATGTAAACCAGTTAATCAGCCTCTTTTCTCCACTAAAATTTCCTACTACACTATTTCTTCCTAATCTAATCTTATCTTAATAAATAAGTTTTACTCGCTAACGCCGTCCCCGCTTAGAATTCCCTGGATCCACCAGGGCTGTACCCCTGCAAGTGGTGCCCAAACAGGCTATTCGAAGGTAGGTTCCCTGAGCAAGTGGGGTCATCAGCCCTATTGCCACCCCTTGGAGCAAGTAGGGTCATCAGCCCTATTGCTCTGGACAACTAGGGTCATCAGCCCTGTTGTTCCCTCAGTGTTGAGTGTTAGGGATGGATAGGACCCCACTCAGGGTGCTGCAGACCCCCCTGTAGGACAGACAGGGTGAGTAGGAGTGGGAAGTGTTGAAGGGTTTAAGAGAAACCTGGTTTCTTTGGGTTAAACCTAAAGGTAAATCCAAAGGTAAAACCTCTGTCAAGGCAGACTTTTCTATAAATCTTAATTTTCTGACATGGGTAACAATGAATCAAAAGAAAGACAGCTTTTTATAGGAGTAATCTTGCAGTTGCTAACTAAATGAGGAATTAAAGTTAATAAAACCAATATTCATTCATTTTTTTCATTTGTATAAGAACAATGTCCTTGGTTTTCAGAAGAGAGTACTGTTAATTTAAATACTTGGGTGAAGGTATAAAAATAGCTAAATACTTATTATACTTTGCATGAGCCATAAAAAGTTCCTGTAAATGCTTTTGTTCTGTAAAATATGATTAGAAATGTTCTGGACCCCTGTTATGAGGCTGTTAGATAGACTATGGGAGAGGCTATAGCAGTGGATGGTAGTGGGTCTCCACCTTCTACGCAGATCATATTTTCTGCCATTGGCAAAGAAAAGGAGGGAGACTACTCTTCCTCCCGAGGAAGGAGAGTGCTTATAGGACGCAGCCGTCCGAGTGCCCTGGTAAGCCCCCTCCCCCTCTACACAAACAAAACCTTTAAAACTTTATCTTAGTTAAGGCGACCACTGCAACCTCTGTTTGCGCCTCCCCAGGGCTTAAAAACTCCTCACTTTGCCTCCAAAACCTCCCAGAACATTACCTAAGGTTGAAAAAGATAGGGACAGTTCAAAAAAAAAAAAAAAAGAAGATTTTAAAACACAGCCTGCTCCTTGCAGAAAACCCCCTCAGGGGGGCCTCACCCAAGCAAAAACAAAAAAACAGAGAAAAGAAAAAGAAAAAAGGAAAACGAAAAGAAAAGGAAAAAAGAAAAATAATCGTAACAAAAAGGACTTTACAAATAGAAAATATTTCTCTTATGATCAAATAGAACATTTTTGCTGGCAATGTCCTGCTAAACAGAGACAAAACCCATGCCAATTAACCCCAGGCTAGGAAAAAAGCAAAAAGGAGACTTGCTGCTGCTAAGTCACTTCAGTCGTGTCCGACTCTGTGTGACCCCATAGACGGCAGCCCACCAGGCTCCCCTATCCCTGGGATTCTCCAGGCAAGAATACTGGAGTGGGTTGCCATTTCCTTCTGCAATGCATGAAAGCGAAAAGTGAAAGTGAAGTCGCTCAGTCTGTCCGACTGTTAGCGACCCCATGGACTACAGCCCACCAGGCCACTCCGTCCATTGGATTTTCCAGGCAAGAGTACTGGGGTGGGGTGCCATTGCCTTCAGTATTAACCCCTGACATGCTGTTTGCTCAGATTCCAACGGGAGTGGCTAGCTCCCTACCTGAGGACATTGTAAGACTTGTGCTGGGGAGTAGCTTGCTTTCTTTTCAAGGAATTTCGGTGGTGTCTGGTATAGTAGATTCTGATTATACTAAGGAAATTAAAGTTTTGATCTCGCCACCTGCTAAAACTGTGCAAATTAATAAAGGTCAAAAAAATAACACAGCTTTTGCTTTTACCTTATTATCAGGCAAGAAAACCCTTGACTTCTCAAGCTAGGGGCCCCAGAGGATTTAGATCTAGATTTTTGGGTGCAAAAATTATAGCTTCTAGGCCTTAAAAACATTTTTTTTTAATTCAAAGAATAAAATGTTAGGGCTGATATACACTAGAGCAAACGTTTCTTGCATTGCTGAAAAAGACTAGCCCAGCTCCTGGCCAACAAGTACTACTAAAAATGAGTTCGTAGGATTAGAGAAAGTGATATGCAGGATGGGAATGCTGTAGAAAAAAAGGGTAAGAGAGAGATTAAAACCTTGGTGAGTAGTGAGTTCCCCATTGCTGGAAGTATTCAAACAAAGATTAGATGGTTACTTGTCATCGAAAAGGCTATAGACCAGATTTGGGTTATAAAAAGATCATTGGAAAAGCTTATAAAGATGTGTAACAGCTCTTTACTTGCTTCTCATATTTAAGTCTGCCAAAAGTTTTGAAAACTGATAATGTCCCTTTAAAGCTGCAGAGAGATTATTTACTAACTTTAAATGATTTCCAGAAATTATTAGGGGATATTAATTGGATATGCCCACATTTAAAGCTGACTACTGCAGATTTAAAGCCTTTTGTTTGATTGCTTAAAAAACAATCCTAATCCCAGTTCTAGGAAAAGGTTGACTAGTGAGACAGAGTTAGCTTTTGTTAAAGTGAATGAGGCTTTAAATGATCAGTTAATTCAGATTAATATTACCAAAAGAGGAGATTAAGTTATTCTTGCCACAAAATATATACCTACAAGATGCTTGTGACAAGAAGGCCCATTGGTTCCATCTACCAGTGACCCTAAGAAAAATAGTTTTATCTTATTCCAACTTGGTGGCATAATTAATTTTAAAAGGAAGAAGGAGAAGTGTGGAACTTTTAGAAAAGAAGTAGTAAATATAGTAATTCCATTCAATGAGGATCAACTACAAGTCTTTTACAGAATAGTGATGATTTGGCAAGTTGCTCTGATAGATTTCAGGGATCAAATTTTGTTTCATTTGCCCTCAAGCCCCCACAGTAGTAAAATTATAAAAATGTAGATTGGCGGTTTGAGGATACCTGTAAAACTTTCTTAACTCTATATAGTTCCTTCACTCCCCTTTACCCTATGGGGGAGGGACATGCTGTCTCAAATAGGAGTTGCTTGGAAAAGGGACTTCTCAATTTCTTAGTTCTCAATAGGCGGTACAATTAACAATACTTCATATATTGATATAAATATATAATATAAATATATTTGCCTAATTACAGTTTGCCTGATTGGGTATGGGCATAAATAAAATATAATAAAGGTATACCTATTAGTGTTTTAAATTACTAGTGTTTTAAAGGATTACATATAAGGAACAGAAACATGGGTTATACAAATATCAATATTATAGTAACCTCCAGAAGCGACAAGCTCAAAGGTATAAACGTCTAAACTGGAAGAAACTTGAAACCCTCATGTTAATTCTTAAATGTAGTATTTCTAACTTGTGACAAGACAGATTGGTAAGCAGCCATTTTTGTGTCTTAAAATAACTGAGGGCACAGTTAAAACTTTATACATCAAATGATTGCTAAGGAATGTTGCAGGTGAGATGTGGTTATTTTTAGTTTATTTGAAATGTCTTAAAGTGAGGGGAGGAGGGAGAGCAAATATTTAAAATTTGGAAAACCCTAATAAGAAATTGTAATTTTCACTTATGCTATCTTTAAGGATATAAAAGGTTGATACATTGGTGTAGTGTAATTGAGCCATAACCATTGGTGATCATGGGGATCAGTAATTAAGCCTGCAGAAAAAATTACAATCTAGGAATTTAAAATAATAAGATCCTAAATATTTTGTTTAATTGTATCAATTTCTGTATTTTATGTGCATTTAAAAACTGCAGTAAGTTGAATGGGTTAATCTTGTCTAATATAAGTAAATGAGTCTGTAGACTGTGATCTCCCCAAGCTAAAAAATACAGTACTTGAAATTGTGTTCTTTATTGTTATAGTATTGGTAAAGGACTAATATGCAAAAATATGAAAGAATTACACAATAGAAAAAAAAGGGGGTATACCTAATTCTACTTATACATCTATACTTAATTCATCTATAAATTAGTATGTATACTATATATGCATATTGAATACATACTGTATAATTATATCTACATAGTGTGTATATTGCAGTAATATAATATGTATGTGGCTAATATTAATTGGTATAGATTGGCATGCTGTGATAACATGTTGTATATATTGTGTAATTATATTGTGTGTGAGAGACATGTATTATTACAATGCATTGGTTTGTGTTGGTTGGTACTGGTTGTGTGTATGTTGTGTTGCTGATATATATATCTGTCTCTTATACACATCTAGATGTGTATAAGAGACAGGGCAGCAGCCAAGAAATTAAAAGACACTAGCTCCTTTGAAGGAAAGTTGTGGCAAATGTAAACAATGTATTAAAAAACAGAGATACCACTTAGCTGACAAAGATCTGTCTAGTCAAAGCTATGGTCTTTCTAGTAGTCATGTACAGATGTGAGAGTTGGTCCATAAAGAAGGATGAGCACTGAAGAATTGGTCCTTTTGTATTGTGGCTCTTAAGAAGTCTCTTGAGAGTCACTTGGACTGCAAAATCAAACCAGTCAATCTTAAAGGAAACCAACACTTAATATTCATTGGGTGTTGCTGAACTTGAAGCTCCAGTACTTTGGCCACCTGATGTCTTTTCCATCAGGAAAATACCCTGATGCTGAGAAAGATTGAAGGCAAAAGGAGAAGGGGGTAGCAGAGGATGAGATGGTTGAATAGTATCACTGACTCAGTGCACATGAGTTTGAGCAATCTCGGCAAGATAGTGAAGGACAAGGAAGCCTAGCATGCTGCAGTCCATGGGTTGCAAATAGTCGGACAAGACTTAGTGACTGAACAGCTACAAAAACAGTATGTCCATGACAGCAGGGCACATTAGGAAACTTTCAGTTCCATAATAAATTCAGTTTCACAAGGATAAGAATGGGTTGGATGACAGTTAAGTGACAGGGACAACACACAACAAAATCATACTGCCTGGGAAGTGTGCTTTCATGGTCTGCCTCTGCCTTTCTGAACTGGGTGAACTTTTGCCGCTCTCTCTTCTGTCCCATGTGACCATTCTCTCAAAACGTATCTAATGACCTCCTATGTGTGTATAAGTCGTTCAGTCTTGCCCAGCTCTTTGTGACTCCATGGACTATAGCCCGCCAGGCTCCTCTGTCCATGGAATTCTCCAGGCAAGAATACTGGAATGGGTAGCCATTCCCTTCTCCAGGATATCTTCCCAACTCAGGGGTCGAACCTGGGTCTCCCACATTACAGGCAGATTCTTTACCATCTGAGCCACCAGGGAAGCCCAGTGACTTCCTGCTAAGTGTTAGACTTTCTGCTAGGTATTGGACCAACAGCAGTTCACTAAATTACTTGACAGTGATTTACTGAATATCAGTTATGTGCCAGGCAATGTCCTGATGATGGTAAACAAGAACGACAAAGATTCTGTATGCCTAGAATAAATATTCTGATGTGGAAGACTGAAAATAAGCTTATCCACAGTGGATATTTGAGAATAATTTAGAAAAGTGCTAAACAGATAATTTAAAAATCAGGTGACATAGTACCTTGGTGGCTACTTTAGTTTGTGTGATATGGAAGACTTCCTGGAGGAAGGGACATTTGTGCAGAGACCTCAATGCCGAGAAAAGTTAAGTCCTGTGTAGATAAGGGAGAGGAGAATCTGCATAGAAGCACAGCTAAATGAAAGCCCTTTGCTGGAAATGATTTTGGCATGTTCCATGAAAAAGCAAGGGCTTCTGTGGTGGCTCAGAGGGTGAAAAACCTGCCTGCAAAGCAGGAGACCTGGGTTCAATCACTGGGTCAGGAAGAGCCCCTGGAGAAGAGGATGGCAACCCATTCTAGTATTCTTGCCTGGAGAATTTCATGGTCAGAGGAGACTGGTGGGCTACAGTCCACGTGGTTACAAAGAGTTGGACGTGACTAAGTGACTAACACTTTCACTTTTACCTCATGAATCAGCAAGTCCTTGTAGCTGGGAGGAGAATAGTACAAAGAATGGTTGGAGAGTGAGGAGAGATGTCTGAGTCTTCCTAGGCAAGGGTAAATGCTTGAGTTTCCTACAGTGCATTAAAAAGCCATTGGTTCTCTAAGTCTGCATCTCTATTCCTGCCCTGAAAACAGGTTCAGAGCAGACTTGTGGACACAGTGAGGGAAAGGGAGGGTGGGACAAATTGGGAGAATAACATCGACATATATACACTACCATGTGTAAAATAAATAGCTAGTAGGAAGCTGCTGTATAGCACAGGAAGATCAGCTCAGGGCTCCATGATGACCTAGAGGGGTGGGC
>SJYX01011461.1:11882-56873 GCA_006410675.1 Oreotragus oreotragus
TCAAGGCTGTATATTGTCACCCTACTTATTTAACTTATATGCAGAGTGCATCATGAGAAACACTGGGCTGGAGGAAGCACAAGCTGGAATTGCCGGAAGAAATATCAATAACCTCAGATATGCAGATGACACCACCCTTGTGGCAGAAAGTGAAGAGGAACTAAAGAGCCTCTTGATGAAAGTGAAAGAGGAGAGTGAAAAAGTTGGCTTAAAGCTCAACATTCAGAAAACTAAGACCATGGCATCACTTCATGGGAAATAGATGAGGAAACAGTGGAAACAGTGTCAGACTTTATTTTTTGGGGCTCCAAAATCATTGCAGATGGTGACTGCAGCCATGAAATTAAAAGACGCTTACTCCTTGGAAGAAAAGTTAGACCAACCTAGATAGCATATTCAAAAGCAGAGACATTACTTTGCCGACTAAGGTCCGTCTAGTCAAGGCTATGGTTTTTCCAGTGGTCATGTATGGTTGTGAGATTTAGACTGTGAAGAAACTTGAGCATCAAAGAATTGATGCTTTTGAACTGTGGTGTTGGAGAAGACTCTTGAGAGTCCCTTGGACTGCAAGGAGATCCAACCAGTCCATTCTAAAGATCAGCCCTGGGTGTTTTTTGGAAGGAATGATGCTAAAGCTGAAACTCCAGTACTTTGGCCACCTCATGTGAAGAGTTGACTCACTGGAAAAGACTCTGATGCTGGGAGGGATTCAGGGCAGGAGGAGAAGGGGACGACCAAGGATGAGATGGCTGGATGGCATCACCGGCTCGATGGATGTGAGTCTGAGTGAACTCTGGGAGTTGGTGATGGACAGGGAGGCCTGGCGTGCTGTGATTCATGGGATTGCAGAGTCAGACACGACTGAGTGACTGAACTGAACTGAACTGAAGGTCATCTGGTTCACTTTAAGTCTGGCATCTTAAATCCCCAGAGCAGAGCTTTAAACCACACATTGCTTTTTTTCTGACTCACAATTGTATGACTAAATGAATGAATAAATGAACTAGGTAGTAAAGAAAATATGAGAACCAAGGAGATAGAGTTAGCTCCACTGAGAAAAGAGGAGGTGGGTAATATATTATATTCCAAGGAACACAATATTATAGAGTAAATACAGTGTGTTTTCCCAGGGTATAAGGCCCACATATACTGTGGTGATGGTCTGTTGTCAAATGATCCTCAGGATCATAAGTAAACGATGTGGATTGGTTCAGGCTGTACGCCCGAGGAGTCTTGGTCATTGTCAGGCAGGAGACAGGGTCTAGAGAAGGTTCTGTGGAATCTGAAGCTTATAAACTTTTGAAGGTTTTCTTTTAAAATAACACAAAATCAATCACAACAGTGAGTATTTATTTAGAATGATAAGATAATGTATAACAGCATTAAAATTATGACAACTGCAATAAGCAAAAATTCCAAACAAATCATATGTGTGTGTGTGTGTGTGCGTGTATGCAGAAACACCACTTATGTAGCTGCACAATCTGAAGTATGGTGAAGTGAACATCCAAGGTGAAAGGTATAATAGTTATATTGAAAAGCAAAACATCAAATTTTTGCAATGTTGACATAAGCATAAGGCCATGTGAACACATAACAAAACCCCAGGAGTGACATTTGTCTCACTTTGAAAAATGCAGACAGGTTCACATTAAGCCTTTAGGATTTAATTTTACATCAAGTTTTAAAAATAAAATAGCTCTCAATATATATTCTCGTTAAAAGTCTTGTTTCAAGTTAGAATAAACAGCTTATTGACTTCAGACTTTAACTTTCAATTGTGTATTTTTAAACATGTTGGGATAATTGTCATATTTGTCCAAACAGACACTTTTTATGTGACCCATTTCCAAATTCACAGATTCTGGTCCATCTATTCTTTCTAGTAATGTGGAATGATTTACCAGTTGGAATATATATTATTGAAAGCAACTGGAACTACTGTACAAATAAGCCAGATGATAAAAAATGCTTGGTTTGAAGCAAGCAACTCTGTATTTGGAAATACACAATTCAGAACAAAGTGCTTGCATTTTCTACAGTTTATATCAAACGAGGTGGGCTCTTAAGCAGTCAGTTTGGACTCATACATCTAGAGTAGCCAAACCATGAATACAATGATTCTAGCTGCCTTCTATATGTGGTCAGAAGGCTATATTAAGATACAGCCAACGTTAGATATGAAGGCAGGAGAAAGCCTGTCTGTTTTAAGAAACTGTTATGACTATTGAACAATAGACCCTCCCACACATGGACCTTCATGGAACTGTAGAATGAATAATCCTGTTCAAGGCTGCCAAAATTATTTTCTGCATGCTGAGATGTTATTCACACACACATCGACTGCATGCAGATAATCCATTTACTTTATTTTTGAAGTCCAGATTGTTTTCTTGCAAAAGCAATTGCACTCAGTTGTAATATATAGGAAAGCATCTCTATCTTTGGTTCTATATCTCAGAGATATTTTTCCAAAAATAAATAAGCTTGGCAGGAAAAATAATTCAGCTATCTTAAGAGAAAGTCTAATATTTTATAAAAATTAAGCAAAAATATATAATTGATGCTTTTTTCTAATTATCTTGCTTAATATCTCATACCAGTGCAACTTTAATATTAAAACGATTGCGCACACTATATTTAACTATACAGCATAGACACAAAAATGTCAAAAAACAAAATAGTACTCTCCTTTATTAATCATATTGGAATTATGCTTTCTAAAAATGCACAGGAAAGTAGAACTGCTGAAACATGTTAATAATTTGATGCTGAAGAAGTGAAAGAAAAGGAATTGAAGATGCAGAACAGGTCATAGATCCGAGATATTGCAAAAAGAAGTGAACGTATCACCCCAAGTCACCCATTTATGGAAAAAATATGGAAAAAATATGTCGAACAATTCAGAGATTTTTCTTTTGAACTAGAATCTATGGAAGCTCCCTGTTACTGGACCCTCAGAAGATTTAATGATCTTCCTTTGTTAATGGTTTCCGCCTCTTTTCAAACAAGATTTTTGAATCAAATAATTCTCTTTCCCTGTATCCTAGAGATGGCCCCTTCAGATACTTTGCTTCTGCTGCCTTGTAATCTAATCCATCAACAGCAGAAATTGAACAGATGATTGCTTCTGGCAGAAGAACTTCCAGGATAAATTTAATTTTATCATCTCTTATCTGAGTCAGCATTTTTTCATCTATTTGTTTGTAGACTTCTTGCAAATATTTCACCACCTCATCCAACTGATCTTCATCTTCAAAGTATGTTTCAATACAGGGTGTGAATCTATGTGCATTTAAGAATGATTTCAGCCACCTGGACCCTTTTGTGCCATTTAAAATGGCTAAGAGATGGCTCTCTGTTCCCTTTGCATTCACGATGAAGTCTACTAGGTTCTTGTTGGCTCGGTCCCGAGCAGACTTCATTCGGTCTGGAAGAATTTTCTGGAAGGACATTTTCTTGGTCTGGGAAGTCACAGACATTGATCTCCCAGTATTTTCATTTTGCAGCTTTGGAAATAAATTCCGGAAGGTATCCTGTTTGATTATTTTCCTAACTGGATAACTAATGTCAGCAGCATAATACTCAAAAAATGAGCCTGCAAAAGAACCACAACCTAATCTAACTCTGTAGTCACAAATAAGCGAGATGCACCAGTCAATACTTTCGCTGTATTCCTCCCTGGCTTTCTCCACTAGTGCCTGCTTCTCTTTACAGTCAAATTTCTTTAATCTTCTAAAAGGCACTCTCACGCCTCTCTTTTCAGGATTCATATTTGCCTCAACAAAAATCACACTTGCTTTTCTCTCTTTTCGCCTGATGCTTTTTATCACTGATGGCCAAAATGGATATTTTTGATACTTAAACCAGACAATCATCCCTGTTTCAAATGAACGTTGCTCATAATGAAAAAGGAAACGTGGAAGTTCTTCATCTTCTTCATCGTCATCTAATATGGATGCAGCAATCGAACTTACACGCGCTGACTTGTCAGAAGCTTGAAGTTCTTCCTCAAATTCTTCAAAATCCAGTCTCTGAAGATTTCTTTCATTACTCCCGAGGAGTGAATAATCCCCGGAATGGCTAGAGGCACTAAATGAAACCTGATGTTCCCGTGAAGAAGGCTGAGGGGATTCCTCAGCACCCATCTCTGATTCCACAGTAGGTTGATTCTGGCTGGCAACTGAGCATGGATCAGAGGGACCCTCTCCAGGATCATCAATATTCTCTGAGAGGGCAGAGCATTCAGAGGAAGCGGCTGGGGCCTCTGGGTAGACGTCTTCTGGATCCTCTTTTAAAGCTTTGGGCACAATGAAGCCATCTGATGGTGAAGTTGGACTGAATTTTTCTTCTTTAACATATACATCTTCCTCTTTAATTGTGGAAAGCAAAGGCAAAATTGAGAGGTCAATCTTTTTCTTGCTCTCTTTTTCATCCTCGTCTTCTGAAAGTGAAGGGAAAGTTTGGCACCAGCTGAGTTTTTGTGATGATTTTGTTTCCATTTCATTTGGAATACTATCAATCATTGCATGCACCTGTGATTTATCATCATACAGGGAATCATCACTCTCTGATGATACTAACAGGGTTGTTGAATTTTCATTTTCCTCCAGACACTTTGGTAAGTCTCCTTCTCCTTCGTGCTTCCGATATTTTTTATGAGGGGGTGAATCAGATGGCTTTTGTGGTATGTTTTGAGACAGTATAGTGGTCTCTTCCTCATCTGAACTGCTTACTTCAATCAAATTTGTTCTTGCATTCAGAATATCCAGTGCCATTTTTAGTGACCTGGCATAGGCTGTTTCCTCTCCAGGTGGGTCACTGACCTCTGACTGTGTGGCTAGTGAGGAGGCAATAGCTTCAACTTGAGATTTAGTTAGGATCTTTGTTTCTGTGCTTTCCATTTGAATTTTTTCATCCAGTGAGAGTATTTGAACTTCCAAGGAAAATACCTTTTTTCTCTTACTATTTGATGAAGCCTCAGATCTGGACAAAACTTTTGCTGGCCACAACTGGTCTTGCCAATTGCATAAGACATACTCAGCATCCATTATGATTTAGATTTATGTGCCAAGAGGTTAATATCAGAGATATATGTGTCTGGTTATTCTCGTCACTATGAAGGAAGTCCCCACCACAAACAATACTTTGACCAATGCCCCTTTTAGAACTACAAAGAGTTACAAAGTGTTTATAGCTTGTGTGGCCTGTTCTCCTCCAGCTGAATTTCCCAAGGATGCTTGAACACGTTGTTTGAATGGACACTATGGAAGATACTGAAACAGCAAAAAGGAAAAGAAGAGTATCAGCAAATAAAATTATTTTGCCAAAGTAGGTGAGCAATTGCAAATAGAGAAGAGACAGATGAAAGGACAATGCTCAGTGGGGCATCAGATGGAGGAGGAAAATGCGGAATAATATAAGGTGTGGGATAAAAACTGGAAAAGTGTTTTTATAACATCTCAAAGAACTTACTTTCATTGTTGCACATGATTATTAAAATGTGACTCTATGTGCATGATGACAAAAGTGGTGTGTCAGGAACTCTATGTATTAGACATCTTGGGACTGGTGCCCCTAATGTTATACCTAGAGAAGCAGGACTCTGAACTTGGTGTGCATTAGACTCATCTGGAGAATTCTTAAAACTAGATTTCTAAGCCCTATCCTGAGAATTGTATTCAGATGCTCTGGACAGGATCCAAAGTTTTGTACTCCAAATAAGTTATCAAGTGATGCTGAGGCTACTTGTCTAAGAACTCTTTGGAAGCACTGTTCTAGCTAAACACAGAACTTTATAATTTTTAAGCTGTAAATGCTTCCCTATCTACCCAAAACAAGCAGACAAAGATAATAAGGTCTGTATCTCCTGAACCTAGACCACAACACAATGACCTTGTGAACAGCATGAGCTTAGAAGGCAGAGATTCAGAATGGCTGCCAGGTTCACATATTGGATGGGGTAATTATCAAGGATTTTTTGAGAGTCAGGTAGCTGGCTAGGACTTCAGGTAGAAATCTGATTAGTCTCTGGCATGAATTCTTCATAGCAGTTTGACACCTGAGATTCCTCCCCCAAAGTAGAAGCTATTACTTTTAATTACAAAACATTACAGAACAAGGAGCAAAATGAATTACATCTTAAATTCTCAACCTAACATGATTTTAATATGAAATATAGTTTTTAATATTGCTAAGGCTTTAGAGAAAGAAGCAAAATAAATTATACCCTGAGTTCTCAACATGATTTTAATGTGAAGTGTTTTGCAAAATGAAAGCGGCTTACCCAATGTCACGTGGATCAGGAAGGGTCTGGCTCTGTGATCTGGTTGTCTTGATTCTTACTCCAAAAGGAGACAGGTGTCTAAAAGGAGACAGGGAATTAAATTAAGTGGCCAAGGCATAAAGAAACTTTTCTACCAAAACTTTAGCACACATGTCATTTGGAAACACAGGAATGAAATGAAATCTTATCTATGATGTAGATGTTTATTGTCCTCCTTATTTATATTAACTTCTCTCTGAGTGATACAGTTATGATATCTGGTTCATGTTTAAATCATATTTCTCAGGAAAAGTGTGAGGCAAAGACAAGAAAGGGAAGCAACAATTGCCTTGTGTGTACTATGCCCTTCCCTGATGGCTCAGAGGATAAAGAATCTGCCTGCAATGGAGACACAGGAGATAAGGAATCGATCCCAGGGGAAAATACCCTGGAGAAGGAAATGGCAACCCATTCTATTAGCCTTTCCTGAAAAATCCCATGGACAGAGGAACCTGGTCGCAAAGAGTCAGACATGACTGAGCAACTAAACACATACACACTACTATGAACAAGACTACAGGTTTTGTTTGAATCTGCAAATCAACCACTATGTGAGTTTTTCATCCTTTACACATATAATTTTTTCAACAGAATTTTATTCTACATGCTGTCTCACAGTTCACTCATACAAAATACGTTTCATTGTTTTATTGTCCACTTCATAAAAATAGTTGCCTGGAGAAAATTTAGGAAATTTGGCCGCCACCATCTTGTGACCAGAAGCAGAACTGCAGATTTTGCAGGCACTATACGCAGAGCTAAGCTCAGATTTTTCTTAAGAGAGAAGGATGGGAACTACATTTAGCCAGCCAGGAGTCTTTCCAGGCTTATAGAACTTTCTAAGTTCAAGGGGTTTGCTGTGTAGAATAAGAGGATCATAATGACTTCAACTATAATCTTTCTGGTTATAAAACATGCAGAAGCTTATTAAAAATCAAAAAGATGCAAAAAGATACAGGTAAAACTAAGTACAAGCTTCTATACAAATAATCTGAATATTTCCCATTTTCCAGACTTTGTTTTACATGTATAGATAAACGCATACCATTTCAAAACAACATCAGATCTCAATAAGAACAGTCTGAACATTATTCTACCTAAGTGTTTTTCACATGATTTATGAATTACTTTAAATGAGTTTTTTTCTCACATTTGTAACATTTTATCTCAGTATTTTTCCTGATGATGTAAACAAGTAAATGTGTAAGAATATATTAATACTCTAAAATTAGACAGCAGTAAAGCTAGTCCTGTCTGTCCAACTACACAAATAAATATTCATGTAAATAGTATGGCAGGTATGTTTTCCCAGAATTGGCTGCATGAACTATATAGTAGCATATATATGTTCTGCTAACACACATATTTAATTTTGGGAGATAATGTTACAATTGTATGCTACAATTTACTTTTTTCACTTTATTTATCAGACATCTCAAATCTCTACATGTAAAGATTTACGTTTTTATTTTCCAGACACATAGTATTCCACTGTATGAATGCACCATGGCCTATAATATTTTTTAAAACTGCTAACAGAAATAAACCAAATCCTCTGTCTCAGTCTTAAAAAAACTTTAAAGATATAGAAAATGGTTATTGCTGACCATAGCTATACCTGTGATCTGAAAGAATGGGTTGCAACGAAGATACAGACAGGGCTGTAGCCAACACAGCAACTAGGCTACGCACTTGGTTAGGTCCAGGAAAATTTCCACTATTGGCAAAAGATGGGGGGTTATGTCTGCATGTCTGTGTGTGTCTATGAATCCTTACGTATTTGAAGCAAACTGGATATGCTGTCAGCTTCATTTTTCTTTCATGATTATAAAAGTAATCATGGGGAGATGCTGATATTGGCTAAGAATTAATATTAAAATAGTAACTTGACTATCCAGAAATGCTGAATAACATGGGAGCTTATTTTCTTCCAGATTTTTTAAATCATGCGAATATACATGCATATGTATGTGTAAGTGTCTTCACTCAAATACATACTTGTTCCCCCTTCCGTGTTCATGTACAGGTGACACACACATAGTCTATGTGCCAATCAAATTATAGAAGTATTTCCCCTCATGCTGCTGTACATTTTAATCCATCATTTTCTGTGTAAATTAATAAATGCTTAAACATTCAAACAGTAACAGAGTGTCTAGCAATATAAACATGGAATGCCAAGTCAATAAATTAGCATGAATGCCTGTGCTGCACTGAAGTCTTAATATAGAGGCTGTAATCTGATCACTCCTCCTTCCACTTGTAGACTTTTAAAGGATTGGGAGATACACAAATTCTAAAGGATTAATTCTTTCAAAATGCCAACAGTTTATCTCAAATCCACACACCTTTCCCACCACTTTAAGACCACTGTTCCTATTTTTCTCATCTTCATCCTAGGGTCCTGAGAAATCCCTATAAAATAACTAGATTTAAGATAGCCATTACCTTGAAGCTTCTTGTCAGCTGCAGCCTGGTGAAATGCTGCTCCTCCCCCAAGACTGGCCAGATACAGCTCACTCTGAAGCTTCTCAGAGAACGCTGTGCCCCCTCCCTGTGATGAAGACAGATGGTCTTTCTCTGAATTAGGGGAGGGAGAATTGCCAAATTAAATTGCTAAAGTATAAAAGGGTAGAAATGTTCCTTTTTAAAGAACTTGAAAGTGAATTAGCAACAAGTGTCTGTTTAATCTCCCTTAGGGTGGTGATTTCTTGAAAAAAAAAAAGGGGGGTGTAAATCACTTTACTTTAAAAAAAAGAGTCTGATTTAAACTATTTCACCATGTTTTTTTTTCCTTGCCTTCTCTGCATCTTACCTTGGTAGGTCAATTTAAAACCCAGCTGGTCATGCTTCATTAAAATAGTTCACTAAGGATGTTTATTTGGATTGCACTAAAACTGTACACCGTTTTAGGGAACATGACTTATAATTTTTAAATCTGTTTTCAGGACATGGTATGTCTCTCCTTTTATTCAGTTCTTTTCTTAAATACTTCAGAAATTTCTAGATATATCTTCAAGGAACATGGATATTTCTGACCAGAGGCTGGCAATCACTGGTTTGCAGGCAAATGCCCATTTCATATACCCTAATGAATAACTGGCAAATCCTCCTTCTTATATTTTATTAGTATTTTTCACTCACACAAATCAATGTGGGGAAAATTAATTTTTTTTAATTTACATGTATTTGTTTTTCTGTATGTCTGAAACATATCTTGCACATTTTGTTCATTAAAATTCTCCTGTGTTAAAATTCAGCTGATTTAACTTAGAAAGCTAATTTAAAATATTGCTAGGGATAATTTTGGAAATTAAAATATTTGGGAATGAAGTGTTTTATTTGACTTTTGTATTATCTAATACATATTTATATATAAGTTGTTATATATTTTATTTTATATAAAATTTATTTATATAAACTAAATAAACACACACACACATATATATATGTAGAAAAAGTAAACTAATACACTGGCCAAAGAGAATGACTACATGCTCCTGATTAATTTAGAACCCAATTTAACATCTAGAAATACACATACTTAACAAATGTCTGACAGCATTCAATGTGTAAGCCACTTTCAAATCCAGAATGTGAGATGTAAAGGGACACAAGATATGATGGGTTGTGAAGATCTCAGTTCTAGGGTTCTCCCAAACTTTGGATGACGTTAGGTATCCCTCTGACAAAGCAGCCAAGGCCTTAGTTTTCTGCGATTGGTGCGTATCTACAGTAAGTTCTACTTTCTTTCTGTTTTAGAGATGTCTAGAAAACACTTTTATTAGTCTTGACTAGGTATCTATGGAACCAACTCTATATCAGCACTCAAAATACATAATCATTTTTTGTTGTTAAGTGTACAATATAGTGGTTCATGGGCTCCCTGGTGGCTCAGCTGGTAAAGACTCTGCCTGCAATGTGGGAGACCTGGGTTCAACCCCTGGGTTGGGAAGATCCCCTGGAGAAGGGAAAGGCTACCCACTCCAGTATTCTAGCCTGGAGAATTCCATGGACTGTATAGTCCACAGGGTCTCAAAGAGTTGGACACGACTGAGCGACTTTCACACATAGTGGTTCACAATTTTAAAGATTATATTCTATCTACAGTTATTATAAAATACTGGCTATATTCCTTTTGTTGTACAACAGTCCTTGTAGCTTATTTTATACATAGTAGTTTATACCTCATAATCCCTTATTCCTATATTGTCCCTTCCCACTTCTCTATTTCCACTAATCATTAGTTTGTTCCCTGTTATCTTGTGAGTCTGCTTCATTTTTGTTATATTTACTAGTTTGTGGTATTTTTTAGATTCCACATGTAAGTGATATCATACAGTATTTGTCTTTCATTTAGCATAATACCCTCTAAGTCCATCCATGTTACTGCAAATGGGAAAATTTTACTCTTTTTTATGGCTGAGTAGTATTTCATTGTATATATACCACATCTTCTTTATCCATTTATCTCCTATGTACAGTTAGGTTGCACTCATATATTGGCAATAGCAAATAATGCTGCTGCTACAAACACTGGAGTGCATGTATCTTTTCAAATTGGTGGTTTTGTTTTGGTTTTTGGATATATACACAGGAGTGGAACTACTGGGTCATATGGTACTTCTATTTTTAGTTATTTTGAGAAACTGCCATACCGTTTTTAGTGACTGCAGCAGTTTACATTCCCACCAACAGTATACAAAGGTTTTCTTTTTTCCACATCCTCACCAAAATTTGTTGTGTTCTTTTTTGATAATAGCAATTCTGATAGGTGTGAGGCAGTATCTCATTGTGATAATTTGGGGGATGCAGTGTTTTATTTGGCCTCTGTATTATATAATATGTAAATGTAAATAAATATATACATTTACATATAAATTTTATTTTATATATAAATGTGTTTGTATGTAAAACCACCTCTATGTAAGCATTAATATTAGAAAATATATAATAATAATAAGGCTAATTCCCAGGCTAGTATTTTATTGATGGCTCTAATAATCACAGTATGTAATCTTTTATACTATGCTGCTGCTGCTGCTAAGTCGCTTCAGTCATCTCCGTCATGAAAGAGAAAAGTGAAAGTGAAGTCGCTCAGTCTGTCCTACTGTTAGCGACCCCATGGACTGCAGCCCACCAGGCTACTCTGTCCATTGGATTTTCCAGGCAAGAGTACTGGGGTGGGGTGCCATTAATGACAGCCTAATCTGTCTGGTCATCATCATCATCAAAATATTATGCAAGTTTATGAAATGCTTGCTTTGTTCCAAGCCTAGCTCAAAAAGGTCATTTGATTTGATCAGTACCCAAATCCTATGACATGCTGCTGCTGTTGCTGCTGCTAAATCACTTCAGTCGTGTCTGACTCTGTGCGACACCATAGATGGCAGCCCACCAGGATCCCCCGTCCCTGGGATTCTCCAGGCAAGAACACTGGAGTGGGTTGCCATTTCCTTCTCCAATGCATGAAAGTGAAAAGTGAAAGTGAAGTCGCTCAGTCGTGTCCAACTCCTAGCGACCCCATGGACTGCAGCCCACCAGACCCCTCCATACATGGGATTTTCCAGGCAAGAGTACTGGAGTGGGTTGCCATTGCCTTCTCCAAAATCCTATGTAATAGGTACTATGATTTTTCCCTATTAATGGACATGGAAACCTACACTCAAAAGGTAACTCACACAAGATTATACAACTTCCAAGTGGCAAAGCTGATGTTTGAACTCATTTAAAAACCTGAAAATCCCAGAAATCAAACCTTACTCTGTGCTGCATTTTAAATGATTTGATTAGAACTCATATACCTTGTTTCCTTTTCCAATGATGAATGTAAGCTACCAGTTCCTGGCACCACTCTGGGCCAGTCTTCTAACTGAAACTCTGTGGATTCAAAATCTCATCCAATTATTTAACTTTCTTCTGCAAATTCCCTCATCTATAAAATTGAGGATGATAATCAGTGCAAAGATTCCAGGGAAATTTATAATCATTAATGAGCTAAGCCCTTTAAATATATAAAGTAACATTAAATGTTAATATTACTAATCTTCTTAATTAGAGAAAGTGGCAAATGTGTCCAAAAAGTCTGTAATTAACTTCATTACTCTTTCATTTAGGTAGCAAAGTTGAAGTCCTTCAAAATGTGTTTTAAGTAGATTAAACCTATGGTTGGCTGCATTTATAAATGTCCATTACTAATATGCTACCCATGGGAAATATTTTTTGCTGTTATGCAGTAAAATTTTTAAAAACTTGCATCTCAATAATTATATGCTCTCTGTTTTTATTTTCTTTGCAATAAACATGCATTTGCTCATGTATTTATATTTTTATTGAGTAAAAGATAAGGAATTTACACAGACAAAAGAGGCAGCAAAGAAAATCAGAATCTAACCTACAGAAATAGGTTAAAGTGGGACAGAACTATCATGATAAGAAAGACTAATGCTTTGCCAGTGTTCAAATTAAATTTTTGTTAAGCCTTCTGGCTGTTAAATTAAAGATAATACAATTAGGTTCAAATTTTTATGTTGCATTAATAGGGAGGAAACATACTATCAATAATATGAAAGGTATTCCATACATTATACATTTCATATATAAGAAAAGATATATTAAGTATAAAGATGTTTATAATCACAATTCCTTCAATATAAATATGCTCCTATAATAAAGATGCAGGTTGTATATTTTACCCACAAACTATCCTCAATTACTTATGTTTATATTCTATTTAAAATTGACATGAATGGTAACAGTATTCATATTTAAGGCCCTTTAATTGTGATTTTAATGGATTAAATTTACTATATTCAGTATTGACAATGAATAGTTTATTTTGAATATAAATTTGTGTTTATCACTTGATCTTGACTGCACAGTGAGAAGGCATCCAAGAAGGTTTGTCATTGTAAGTACTTTCCCACATATTTCCTAACATCTTGGTTACAGAGAAATGAAGTGAATAGTTTGCTGTTTTAGCACAGTTGGAAGAAACCCTGTGATGAAATCTACAACATTTCTTTAACAAAATTGAGCTATTATTTAGTACACTTCTGGACTTGTTTTTGCAATACCATAAACAATTTGGATTTTATATTCTGTACTTGTTATTTAAGAACATTAATTCTTTTATTTTATAATTAAATTTGCAGTCATACAGAGAGCTGAATAACTAGTTATTTTACTTATGAACTATTTGAAAGAACTACTTGTGAAGTAATTGGGTAGCAAATTACATTTATTTCAATGATGGTTAAATTTGTGGAATCTACAACCTGACTGTATAGGTACAAAGTCTGCCTCTATAATCTGAATCAGTTATGTAAACTTGGTTTGCTCAATTTCCTTGTCACCAGAACAAGAATAATCTTGCCACTTACTTCAAAGTTTTGCTGTATGAATTAAATGAGTTACTACCTATGTATGGATGCATAGTGCAGTGCCTGACATATATTAAGGATTAAATCAATGACTGTTATTAGCAATAGTAATAGTTGGTTGGTCCTGATACTGTGAAAATATTAGTTAGGCCCCTTTCTTTAGCAGTTTCACTAAATGCTATAGTAACAGCATTATACATGCCTCTCCCCAATCCACTGCCATTGGTATCCATAATATTTAATTCATTTATCCTTTGGAAATAATGTTGGTCATCAAAACTTAATAGAATTAGTACAAGAAATATCTGTAAAGATTAAAAGTAAGAAGAGGCTTCTCAGTTTTAACAACTTTAACGAATGCATTTCACAGCAGTGGTTTGATAAAAAGACAATTTAGATACATTTATTTTGAAAAACAGCTTACTGAGGTTTGAAGATTTTTATCCTATTGTGTTTTCCTCAAGATTTTCTTGATAAGCAGTAATTTGGTAGCTTTCAAGTTCCACCAGGCCTGCATCTGGCAGAGCACCTGAAAATGAAATGCTCAGTACATGTTCATTGAACTGAAGTAATGTCAGTTACATCAAAATAAAGGATAAGGAAAAGAGATAAAGCAAGCCAAAAGAACAGCTCCAATTCTGACACTTTCACAAGTTCTGAATCCACAGTATATGGCTAAGGTATCGCAATTACATAAGAGATTAATCTAGGCTGACCTTTTCTAATGGACAGAACACCTGCAATTCCTGATTTTTAAAGCACTTAACATCTTATATATGGAGGAATTATGTCACTTGGTCTGCCTCTGACACCTAATGAACAAATACAAAACTGGTCTTTTTTTTTCTTTTTTTTTTTTTTTTTTGACCACCTGGTAAATATTTAAGTAAGAATTCCAGAACATGAGTTTCTAATATCTAAGTCTATTTTACGTATCTGAATGGTACAAACCTACCAATACTCAGATATGTAAGTTAATTGCTATAAATATTTTTATTGTAGAAAATTCATGTCAATTCAAAGTCACTCAGTATTATACCTGGCCCACCCAAATAATCAATAACTGTTTATTTATATATTTTATTACAAAACAATAAAAAAGAAAGCCTGAAAAAATGCCAGGAACCCATGAGACTGTGTGTTTTATTGAATTGGCCAAAATGTTCATTTGGGTTCTTCCAAAGCATCTTACAGAAAAAACCAAATGAATTTTTTGGCCAACCCAGTAGTTCCGGTATTAAAACAAGTTAGCTAAATTTTAGTTTATAACTTCAGTAGGATGAAAGTTAAAATAATCATGTGCTGCCAGGTAAGTATACTTGAGGAGGTCAAAGAAAAGAGACAAGAATATTAATTGCCAAACATTTGTCGTGCTATAATTTATGGGGAAAAAAATTTCTCTAGACGTAGGGGAAATAGGAAAAAACTCATTGGAAAAGACCCTGATGCTGGGAAAGATTGAAGGCAGGAGGAGCAGGGAACAAGAGAGGATGAGATGATTGGATGGCATCACTGACTCAGTGGATATGAACTTGAGCAAGCTCCAGAAGTTGGTGATGGACAGGAAAGCCTGCCGTGCCGCATTTCATGGGGTCTCAAAGAGTAGGACACGATTGAGTGACTGAACTAAGGGGAAACAGGGATATTAAAAAAAAAAAGGAAAAGTGGATTATGGTTCATAAAATTTGCTCTAATAATAGTGTTAAATGCTATTAGTAGTAAAGAAAAAAAATTACAAAATTTGAGGAAATAATGGAATTTGTTTGTGAAGTTATCTGGTAACTAAATAACAACACAGTTTTTCATCATAATGTATTAGGTATAATACAAATACATTATACTTATACACATATATATGTATATACCTATGATAAATTGTGTTTTATACACATTGAATTCTATCCATATAAATTAAAATGATTAGGATTTTCATGATCTCACTGAAAATAGCCATGAGACAAAATAGTATACAAATACAGATGATATATTTCAAGTTGGAAAATTCTATCAGTTTAGAAGTCATGAGAAAAACGGAGGAATATATCTAGTGTAGGAAAATTTCTTATTGTACTAGGTGTCTTTCATTTCTCCCTCCAAATCCAATCACTATTCCTCTGAAAACTACTGTGTGCATACACAAGGCTGTACATATAAAACAATATTTCCCAGTCTACCATATGGCTTGATTTCAACTGGGTTCAACCAATGGGAAGTACTATCAAGAACTGAACAGAGAAAAAAGAATGAGGTTGGGTAGTCATGTTCTTATTGGAGAAGGAAATGGCAACCTACTCCAGTGTTCTTGCCTGGAGAATCCCAGGGATGGCGGAGCCTGGTGGGCTGCTGTCTATGGGGTCGCACAGAGTTGGACACAACTGAAGCGACTTAGCAGCAGCAGCAGCAGCAGCAGCAGCAGTCATGTTCTTAGATCCCTCCTCCTTCAGGGATTGCTAGCCTTAAGGGACTTAACCAAAAGTCACAGCCCTTTTCTTAGTCTCTGGCTAGGAGTTCAGGCAACTTTTTTCTCTCTCCCTCATGAGACTAGAGTTGCTAGCAGTGCCCTTCAGTTACTAATCCAGAGCTATTAGACTATATCTGTGTTGTTTCCCTACAGAATGTCTACCACCTTATTACATGCTTCTCAACTACCATTTGATTATACCAACAGCTTTTTACTGGAAACTTGAATGTGTACCAAGAGTATTTGGAAATTTGAACACTTCATTTGCTTTTTTTTTTTTAAAGCTTCTTTAGAAATTTACTTGATGGGAATTTACCATAGTATTTCTTGGAAAATACCCTAAAAATTATGTCAATCCATTACATAATAATTAGGTATTATATCATTGCTTTAATTACATTTGCATTTCTAGTGTATGACATGCATATTTGATGCAACTTATAATACAAGACATACATAAAATTGGCTAATTAAAATAACATTTTCTATATGGGATTTTAAAAGCATTAAATCAAATGCATTAATATATTTTATACCCTTCAATCAAGAAATAATATAAATTTTAGAAATGCTTGTAAAATAACATTAAGTGCCCTAATACTTTTACAAAATAAATGAAAAGGTAACAAAGCTACATTCTTAAAGGAAAAAAAGTAAGATTTTTTGAAGTTGTGTGTTAATAGATTTATAACATTTAGTAAAACTAAAATATTTTTTAGGTAATAAAATTTATCTTTCACAAAATTGTGGGGCTTTTTTTCTTACTCTTCCTATTAATTATTTATATTATATGCACTAAACATTTATAATATACATATCAAGGTAAAAATCAATAAGTTGAACTTTTAAAATGAAAATGAAGTCACATAATAGAGGAGAAAAGATAAGAATGAGTATCATTTCCCTCCTTATGTGATGAGAGAAACAGTATCATTTATGGTGAGAGTTTTTCTTCTGGTTCCAACTCTAAGCTATAAAAAGAATTTATTGTTTAAAACTGGAAATAATAGTCACTGAATTCCTAACACATATTAAGATAAATCACTGTTTTAGCTTTTTTCAATAAAATAGAAGAATTATATCAATGACTGAGAAAGAAAATATCAAAAGATTACTTAAAATTGAAGAGTTCTATAAAGATTTTTCACCAGAGCATTGAAAACTATTATCTAAGATTAGGCAAATAGCTTCCTAGGGAACTTTATATGGTGTCTAGATCTACCTTATTTAATGGAAATTGAGCAGTCTAAAATATCTGGCTGGTTGGATTGTCCTTGGAGACTATCACCATACAGCACAGTTTATGGCAATTTTTGTGCATATATTTAGTACTCACTGGAAGAAATACACATGTATTAGATGTCAGATATGAGGANAACTTTATATGGTGTCTAGATCTACCTTATTTAATGGAAATTGAGCAGTCTAAAATATCTGGCTGGTTGGATTGTCCTTGGAGACTATCACCATACAGCACAGTTTATGGCAATTTTTGTGCATATATTTAGTACTCACTGGAAGAAATACACATGTATTAGATGTCAGATATGAGGATGACATATATAGCTTTAGAGTACCTATGTTCTAGCCTAAAAAACGTTAGAATTTTTGAATTTCAAACTGCCTCTTCTCTATTTCCATCAAGTCCATGCTATTCTAGTCATTGCCTTAACGTGTACAATATAAATACACATAATAATGAGCCATTCCATAAATATTCTTCCAGCTTATAAATAACATTAAACTCTTTTTTTTTTTAAAGAGTACGTATAGGTTTGGGTATGTAAATATTCTAATTGTTGAAGTGATTAAGAATCAATTCAGACTTGATAATATGTTTATTCAAATGGATAGCATGCTAATATATTCTGTTTAGAGTTGCTTGCTGGTAAGTAAGAACCAATTCAAAAATCTATTTGATTTCAAAGAAGTTATCTTAGACAATGTTGGAAGATGCTGCTGCTGCTGCTAAGTTGCTTCAGTCGTGTGCGACTCTGTGGGACCCCACAGACGAAAGCCCACCAGGCTCCGCCATCCCTAGGATTCTCCAGGCAAGAACATTGGAGTGGGGTGCCATTTTCTTCTCCAATGCATGAAAGTGAAAAGTGAAAGTGAAGTCGCACAGTCATGTCTGACTCTTTGTGAACCCCATGGACTGCAGCCTACCAGGCTCCTCCGTCCATGGGATTTTCCAGGCAGGAGTACTGGAGTGGGNGATTCTCCAGGCAAGAACATTGGAGTGGGGTGCCATTTTCTTCTCCAATGCATGAAAGTGAAAAGTGAAAGTGAAGTCGCACAGTCATGTCTGACTCTTTGTGAACCCCATGGACTGCAGCCTACCAGGCTCCTCCGTCCATGGGATTTTCCAGGCAGGAGTACTGGAGTGGGGTTCCATTGCCTTCTCCAATGTTGGAGGATGGAATTAGCTAATTGCAATAGAAAGGCTGCTAATTGTCATAAATAATAATTTGGAAGCATGAACATTATACAGGTGTGACCAGAAGAAGTAGGGATTAATTGAAGCATGGGGTGTTTTCAATGTGGCAAAAATGACTAATAAAAACACTTTCTATTCAAACAAATGCTTTGTGAAGAGTAAATAAGTCTGAATAATTTATACTACAAAACAGCAATTATACCATGGATCATGACTATTGAGAACTGTTAATATTTCTGTTGTGGTGCATGCTACCTCACTGAACTGATAATGTGATGAGAAAGGTCTTCTAGAGGACTGAACTACTGAAGTAGGGAGATTATAATAACATTTTATATATACACATACCAATATTGGATCTAGAAACCTTCTTCATATTGCAACACTGGCTTCCAGATCTATTAAGAATTGGCTCTTTCACTTAATGAAATAGCTCTGGCAATGGAATTATGGTATATATCATCCACAGATTATTGATTTTTAGTCATTATAACTCACTGAGATATGTTAAACATGAAAATTATACAAATATAATTTTGTATGCTAGGGTATCCTTCAGATTCATCAGAACTCCATTCTGTCCATCAGTCAAGATCATATAATATTGAAAAGGTGAAACATATCATTATAGATTGAATATTCTTAATTTTTTTCTTTTAATTATCTTAAGGTCATCTTACTTCTTATAAAGTGTTACTGTATCTGACTTGTGGCTGCCATTGGAAGGGGGTACAGGGAGGGAAGTATAGGGAGTTTTGGATTAGCAGATGCAAATTAGTATATATATATATAATGTAAAATGGATAAACAACAAGGTCCTACTGCATAGCACAGGGAGCTATATTCAGTATCTTGTGATAAAGCATAATGGATAAGAATATGAGAAAGAATATATATGTATAATAGTCACTTTGCTATACAGCAGAAACTAATACAACATTGTAAATCAACATAGTCAAAGCTATGATTTTTCCAGTAGTTATGTATGGATGTGAGAGTTGGACCATGAAGAAAGCTAAGCACTAAAGAACTGATGCTTTCAAATTGTGGTGCTGGACAAGACTCTTAAGAGACCCTTGGGCAGCAAGGAGATAAAACCAGTCAATTCTAAAGAAAATTAACCCTGAATAGTCACTGGATGGACGGATGCTGAAGCTGAAGCTTCAACATTTTGGCCACCTGATGCAATAAGCCAACTCATTGGAAAAGATCCTGATGCCAGGAAAGATTGAGGGCAGGAGGAGAAGGGGTTCACAGAGGTTGAGATGGTTAGATAGCAACACTGACTGAGTGGAAATGAATTTGAGCAAACTCTGGGTGACAGTGAAGGACAGAAAAACCTGGAGTGTTACAGTCCATGGGGTCACAAAGAGACAGGCTCAACTCAGTGACTGAACAATAACAACCTCAATCAGGATTTAGATTTTAGTGCTAAGTAAGAAATTCTGATAAGTTTTACTGCTAAACAATACATTAAATGGTTTATTGTTAATCCCAGTTTCATAATCAAAGTTATCTAAGATGGAGTCCTAAGTACAGACGGGAGCGTAAAGTTTTCAGTTAAGTTCAGTTCAGTCGCTCAGTCATGTCTGACTCTTTGCAACCTCATGAATCACAGTACACCAGGCCTCTCTGTCCATTACCAACTCTCAAAGTTTACTCAAACTCATGTCCATTGAGTCTGTGATGCCATCCAGCCATCTCATCTTCTGTCGTCCCCTTCTCCTAAAGTTTTAGGATCAGTTAAATTTGAGTCTCGCTCAAAACTTACTCTAAAATTATGTTGATTATGATTAAAACATGTGTGAGGAGAGCTATCTAGTTTTGTTGATTATGCTATCATGCAGAGATACCAAAGCTAATAAATTTAAAAATCATAAAAGAAAAACAATATAACAGTTTATCGACTTCAGGAAATTAGAGATCCTAAAACTAACAAGACATCCTAGCTTGTCTAATTTGATCCTACTCTGTCTGAACAAAAGGATAAATCTATATCTTGAGAAATGTTCTGGGAAAGATAGTGTTATATTCAGAGCCTCACCCTCACAACATTTTAGAAAAATTGTGATGTACAGCAAATAGTCAATTTTTAGCTCTACACCACTGTAGCTTGTTAACACTTAAAAGTCCAATAACATATTTCCCTTATTTTTCAGGCCATGTAAGACAAGAAAAATTTCTACTTCATCTATACCATAAGATCATTATAAAATATAATGAAAGAAAAATCACTTTACAAATTTCAAAGTTTTATTACATTTGGTATTAATAGTAGTTTGTTATTAAATTAATATACTTTATGCTAATATGACTGAAGTGACATAGTATGCATGCATGCTAATATAAACATAGGGCATGCATGCTCAGTTGCCTTCAACTCTTTGTGGTCCTATGGTCTGTAGCTCACTAGGCTTTTCTGTCCGTGTGATTTTTTGGGCAAGAATACTGGAGTGGGTTGACATTTCCTCCTCCAGGGGATCTTCTTGACCAAGGGATCGAATCCTCTCCTCTACCACAGGCAGATTCTTTACCACTGAGCCATTAGGGAAGCCCATAAGCCATAGAAGTTTATATTATTTCAACAATTCTTGTCCAGAAAAAAGACACCATTAAATTTAGAAACTTGAAAAACTGACTTTTGCAATACCTAAGATTTCACTGAAGCACTTTTCTATGTAAAGTCACACAAACTTTTTTAAACTATTGACATTTTTATTTCTAAATATATTGGAAAATTTCAGTGCCATCATGGCAATGTTTACCATTTATTTCTTTCATTTGTAACAGAGCATAAAGAAAATGGCTGAGTTACTTGGCTATTAAGTAGTATTACAGAACCAGAGCCCATGAATTCCAGGCTATTATGCTTTCTACCAAGCCACACTGCCCTTCTCCATTACTTTTGGCCTCTAACTACAGACTCAGCCTGAGAGTTGCAATAAAATGGAGATTAGGATATGTTCATTCATATTTATGGCAATTCCCAATTCACCTGAGGTCTGTGAGTAATAAAAGTGAAGAGTTACCATCTTTTGCCTTCTCCATGACCTCTTATTGCTTCAGTGAACTATTTAGGAAAATTTACAATCCCTTACATTGTACCATGTGCAAGGACTTCATAGTGGTATTAAACAAGTTCCTCTCCACCCACTCCAGAGAGCTCTCAAATATATTAAGGGGGCAAAGTGGGCAAAGAAAATGTCAATAAAATGCAGAAATACTGTGAGAAGGTTGTGAATAGAATAGTGTGACAACACATACAAATATATTGAATTTTATCTAGAGTGATTAGGAAAGATTTCCCATAAGAGATGGCTTTTGAACTGTATCTTTTAGGGAAATAAATTTAATAAGAGAATTGGAAGAGTCTATAGAAATGGGATGACCAAAATCACCTTTACCAGTGTTATTTTGATGACAAGCCACTGGTTGAAAGAGAGGCACAGATGGGAATAACAGACATGAGCTGGGTGAAGTAGGTTTAGACTAGATTATGTAGATTTATATACAAGACTAGAATTTTTTTTTTTTTACAATATATGACAATCAATGATAAATCAGTGATGTTAATCAAGTGGATTGGAATAGCAATGCCTGGAAAGATGATTAGATAAATGATAGGTAGTTAGTCTCCATAACATTGTTAAAACCTGAGTAAAAAAGAGGACTTAAGGAGAACAACATGATGGTAGGGTATAAGATATCAGCTGTCATTACAAACACACAAAATAGCTATTTATAGCTCAATTGGTATAGAATCCACCTGCAATGCAGTGGGGCCCGGTTTGATTCCAGAGTGAGTCAGGAAGATCTGCTGGAGAAGGGATAGGTTACCCATTCCAGTATTCTTGGGCTTTCCCTGTGTCTCAGCTGGTAAAGAATCCACCTGCAATGCAGGAGACCTGGGTTTGATCCTCCGGTTGGGAAGATCCCCTGAAGAAGGGAAAAACACAACTGAGTAACTTTCACTTCACTTCATGACTGAAAATAACCTCCATTCATTTCAGTTCAGTTCAGTCACTCAGTTGTGTCTGACTCTGCCACACCATGAATTGAAGCACGCCAGGCCTCCCTGTCCATCACAAACTCCTGGAGTTCACCCAAACTCACGTCCATCGAGTCGGTGATGCCATCCAGCCATCTCATCCTCTGTCGTCCCCTTCTCCTCTTGCCCCCAATCCCTCCCAGCATCAGAGTCTTTTCCAATGAGTCAACTCTTTGCATGAGGTGGCCAAAGTACTGGAGTTTCAGCTTTAGCATCAGTCTTTCCAAAGAACACCCAGGACTGATCTCCTTTAGAATGGAATGGTTGGATCTCTTTGCAGTCCAAGGGACTCTCAAGAGTCTTCAACACCACAGTTTAAAAGCATCAATTCTTCGGCGCTCAGCTTTCTTCACAGTCCAACTTTCACATCCATACATGACCACAGGAAAAACCATGGCCTTGACTAGACAGACCTTAGTCGGCAAAGTAATGTCTCTGCTTTTGAATATGCTATCTAGGTTGGTCATAACTTTCCTTCCAATGAGTAAGCGTCTTTTAATTTCATGGTTGCAATCACCATCTGCAGTGATTTTGAAGCCCAGAAAAATAAAGTTTGACACTGTTTCCACTGTTTCCTTATCTATTTCTCATGAAGTGATGGTACCAGATGCCATGATCTTCGTTTTCTGAAGGTTGAGCTTTAAGCCAACTTTTTCACTCTCCTCTTTCACTTTCATCAAGAGGCTTTTTAGCTCCTCTTCACTTTCTGCCATAAGGGTGGTGTCATCTGCATATCTGAGGTTACTGATACTTCTCCCAGCAATCTTGATTCCAGCTTGTGCTTCTTCTGGCCCAGCGTTTCTCATGATGTACTCTGCATATGTTAAATAAACAGGGTGACAAGACACAGCCTTGACGTACACCTTTTCCTATTTGGAACCAGTCTGTTGTTCCATGTTCAGTTCTAACTGTTGCTTCCTGATCTGCATACAGATTTCTTAAGAGGCAGGTCAGGTGGTCTGGTATTCCCATCTCTTTCAGAATTTTCCACAGTTTATTGTGAGCCACACAGTCAAAGGCTTTGGCATAGTCAATAAAGCAGAAATAGGTGTTGGAACTCTCTTGCTTTTTCCATGATCCAGTGAATGTTGGTAATTTGATCTCTGGTTCCTCTGCCTTTTCTAAAACCAGCTTGAACATCTGGAAGTTCATGGTTCATGTATTGCTGAAGCCTGGTTTGGAGAATTTTGAACATTACTTTACTAGCATGTGAGATGAGTGCAATTGTGAGGTAGTTTGAGCCTTCTTTGGCATTGCCTTTCTTTGGGATCGGAATGAAAACTGACCCTTTCCAGTCCTGTGGCCACTGCTGAGTTTTCCAAATTTGCTGGCATAGTGAGTGCAGCACTTTCACAGCATCATCTTTCAGGATTTGAAATCACTCAACTGGAATTCCATCACCTCCACTAGCTTTGTTCATAGTGATGCTTTCTAAGGACCACTTGACTTCACATTCAGGAGGGCTCAAAAATCCAATTAAGAACCTAAACTTAAGAACAACTAAACAATTGTTTAAGAACAACAATTAAGAACAACTAAACAATTAAGCAAAACATGTAGAATTACATCCCAGAAGGAACTGCCTAGGGAGATTTCTCTGCCTGCAGAGAATCCTGAAGGTTTTCCTCTTGAGGACTTCACTCGCTCCTATGAGAGCCATGGACTACCCACAGCTTTCAAAATGGAGTAGCCCATAGTGTTCACTGGTGCAAAGCCCAGCAGCCTGCTCTGCATAGAACTCTGGTAGCTTTAGCAACCAAGGTAACCAGCAGCAACCCTTGTCACTCACTCCCTAGATACAGAGAAATGCTACTACATATCCCCCAAGAAGTGGTACTACCACCCATGGACACTCAAGCCACAGTCCAGCTCCGTATCTGTCTTGGAACACAGAGGCCAGTTCTGCAGCCTTCTGTGCATACCTGTGCTTCAGAATATGACTTCACAGGCACTCTACATTCACTCATATCTCAGGCACTGGATCTAACACCTCTGTGGGCTAGCCAGAGCCCTGGTCCCCAGAACTTCTGACACTCTACAAGTATGTACTCTCCAAAACTCAGGCCTAAGACTGCTCCATAGCCCATGGTCATATACCAGTGTCATCACCACTGTGAAGGTGTCTAAGCCAGACCTGGTGCCAAAAGTGACTCCCTTGACTATGACATTCCCCCTGAAAGAAAAAGTGATCAGGAGGTCCCCAGCAGCTTTCACCACAAAGACCCCAACAGCCCTTGACATGACTTCAGATACACATAGCATTGGCCACTGAGGATCTATACAATTTTAGTGACTCTGATCTTAGCTGATAGAGCTTGCATGGAAACTGTTTTTGATACTTTCTAGAGCAAAAACCACCAGATTCTACCCAGGCAGCACTCTCATACTCAACCATCGGTGAAAATCTTTCCCCAATGAAACCAATCCATATAGTCAGGAGGAGGTTAACTCCTCAAGCATCTAGATCAACACAAGACTATAAGAAACATAAAGAAAAAAGAAACAAGAAAACATGACACCAGAGGAACACAACACTTTCCCAGGGAACTGACTGCAATGAAATGAAACTCTAAAAATTAACAAAGAATTCAAGAGATCACAAACATCTCAACAAAATCAAGAAAATAATGTATAACAAACAGTTTAACAGTGACAAGGAAATCATTAAAATGAATCAGTAGAAATTCTAGACCACAATGAATGAGATGAAAAATGTAATAAAAGGCATCAAAAACAGTCTGGATCAATAAGAAGAAAGCATCTGTGAAATTAAGGACAAATTTGAAATAATCCAGTCAAAGGAAAAAAAATAACAAAATAAAAATAGTGAAGAAAGCATATGAGAATTACAGATATGAGAATTACAGAATGTAATCAAGCAAAATAATATTCACATTATGGGGGGCCGAGAAGCAGCAGAGCAAGCAGGTAAAAATCAAATTAAAAAAAAATAATGATTGAAACTATTCAAACCTGGGTAGGGATATGGACATTCAGGTATCTGAAACTCATACATATATATTTAACTCAAAGATGACTTCACTGGTATATTATTAAAAAAAAAAACTATCAAAAATCAAAGATAAAGAATTTTGAAAGCAGAAACAAAAATAATATAATGTCATGCCATTACATCCCCATAAGTCTGTCACCACATCTCTAAACAGAAACCTTATAATCATTAGAGTACAGGATAATATATTCAAAATGCTGAAACACAAAACTGCCAACCAAGAATACTTTATCTGGCAAGTAATACTTCAGAAATGAAGGAGAGATAAAGAATTTCTTAGACAAGCAAAAGTTGAAGGAGGTCATCACGGTAGAAAAGCCTAACAAGAAAGGCTAAAAGTTCTTTAAAAGGAAATGAAAGGGTGTTAATTTGTAACATGAAAACATTTGAAAGTATAAAACTCAATGATAAGGGTAGGTACATACTCAAATTCAGAATTTAATACTGTAAAGGTGTCCAAATCACATAACTCCAGTAAAGGTTAAAAGACTGAAGTATTAAAAGTAAATATAGCTACAACTGTTTGTTAAAGGATATATAACATTAAAAGACATACATTGTGACATCAGAAACCTACGATGTGCAGTGTGAGTAAAAGGACAGTTCTGTATATAACAAGTCAAGTTGTCAGCTTAAAATAGATTGTTATCAATATAAAATGTATAAATGTCATGGTGATCAAACAGCAAGAACCTATACAAAAAAAGAAAATCAAAGCATACCATTATGAAAAATCATCAAGTTACAAAGAAGACAAAAAGAGAGGAAGAAAAGAACAAAGAAACTACAAAACAGAAAATAATACATTGGCAACAGTAAATCCTTTTGTTTTCGTTTAGTCACCAAGGCCTGTCTGACTCTCTTAAGACCCCTTGGGTGGTAACCCAAAAGGCTCCTCTGACCATGGAATTTCCCAGGCAAGAATACTAGATTGGATTGCTATTTCCTTCTCCAGGGTATCTTGATCCAGGAATCAAAACTTTCCTGCATTGCAGGCAGATTCTTTATTGTTGAGTCATGAGGGAAGCCCAGTAAATCATTCAGTTCAGTTCAGTTCAGTCGCTCAGTTGTGTCCAACTCTTTGCGACACCATGAACTGCAGCATGCGAGGTCTCCCTGTTCATCACCAACTCCCGGAGTTCACTCAAACTCATGTCCATTGAGTCAATGATGCCATCCAGCAATCTCATCCTCTGTCGTCCCCTTCTTTGCCTGCCCCCATCCCTCCCAGCATCAGAGTCTTTTCCAATGAGTCAACTCTTCACATGAGGTGGCCAAAGTACTGGAGTTCATTACCTATCAGTAATTTTANGTCCATTGAGTCAATGATGCCATCCAGCAATCTCATCCTCTGTCGTCCCCTTCTTTGCCTGCCCCCATCCCTCCCAGCATCAGAGTCTTTTCCAATGAGTCAACTCTTCACATGAGGTGGCCAAAGTACTGGAGTTCATTACCTATCAGTAATTTTAAAAAGAATTAGCTTGGATAAATGGATTAAAAAAAAATAAAAGGTCTAACTATATACTGTATGCAAAGAATCACTTCAGCTTTAAAGACTTACAGAGGCTAAAAGGGATGAAAAAAGATATTCTATGTAAGCAGAAACCAAAAAGAATATGGAATATCTATAGTCTTATCACTTCTTGGCAAATGGATGGGGAAAAATGGAAACAGGGGCAGATTTTATTTTCTTGGGCTCCAAAAACACTGTGGATGGTGACTGCAGCCATGAAATTAAAAAGGCTTGCTCCTTGGAAGAAAAGCTATCACAAACCTAGACAGCATGTTAAAAAGGAGAGATATTATCTTTTACCAAAAATGGTCCATCTAGTCAAAGCTATGATTTTTCCAGTAGTCATTCACAGATGTGAGAATTGGACCATAAAGAAGGCTGAGCAACTGAAGAATCGATGCTTTTGAATTTGTGGTGCTAGAGAAGACTCTTGAGAGTCCTTTAGACTGCAAGGAGATCTAACCAGTCCATACTAAAGGAAATCAACCCTGGATATTCATTGGAAGGACCAACGCTGAAGCTGAAGCTCCAATACTTTGGCCACCTGATGTGAAGAGCCAACTCACTGGCAAAAACTCTGATTCTGGGAAAGATTGAGGGCAGAAGGAGAAGTGGGTGATTGAGGATGGGATGGCTGGATGGTATACCTGACTCTATAGACTCGAGTTTGAGCTAACTCCGGGAAATAGTGAAAGACAGAGAAGCCTGGTATGTTGCAAAGAGACCATTGGGTGGCAAAGAGTTGAACACCACTTAGGGACTAAACAACATATCTATACTTATATCAGATAAAACACATTTAAAGTCACAAATGAAACAAAAGGTAATAAAATCAATATATAATGGTAAAGGAGTCAATTCATCAAAATAAAATACTATAAATATATATATATACACATCCATCCTCAAAGGCCATAAATATATTAAGTGTATATTAAAAGATTTGAAGGCAGAAAGAAACAGTAATTCAATAATAGTATGAGACTCCAATACCCCACTTTCAAAAGTGGATAGACGATTCAGACCAAAAATCAGTAAGGGAATATTAAACTCAAACCACATTTTAGACTAAATGGACCAAACAGATACACAGAACATTCTATCCAACAACAGTAGAATACATATTCAAGTGCACGTGGAACATTCTCTAGTTGAGATAATACATTAGGTCACCAAAAAGTTTTAACAGATTTAAGAACAATTAAAGAATATCAAGTACCTTTTATAACCACAGTTGTATGAAACTAGAATTCAGTAACAGGAGAGAAGCTAGAAAATTAACAAATGTGTGGAAATTAAACATATAATCCTGAACAATCAAAGGGGCAATCAAATGACTGAGACACTTGAGGCAAATGAAGACACCTCATAACAACATTCATGGGATACAGCAAAAGCAGTTCTGTGAGGGAAGATTAGAGCAATAAATGCCTACAGCAGGAAAAAAAATAAATATATTAAATTTCCTAATTTTACATAAGAAACTAGAAAAAGAACAAACCAAGACGCAAATTAGCAGAAATAAGGAAATAAACACTAGAAATACATGAAATAGACTAGAAAAATAGAAATGATTAATGAAATTGAAACTTTTTTTGAAAAGATAAGTTAAACTGACAAATCTTTATATCTATACTATGGAAAAAGAAAGAAGACAAAGTCAGAAATGAACGTGTTACCAACCCGATTCTTTTTGCTTGAGGAGCAGCAAGGTGATTAGAAAAAGATGTAGCAATTGTCCTTCTGCACAGGTGGAACTATGCCACAGGCCTCTACATGTGCATAAAGGAGCCCCTTAGTGGGTGGAGTTTTGGAGCCCTCTGATGTCAAAATGTCACTAAGCAGACCTGGACTATGCCTGGTGGAGGATCTGTGGACCTGTTCAGTCTTGAAACTATCTCAGCTCAAACTAGACACAGCTAACTCCAAGTTCTTAAAAACAGCTCAGTGAAGTGAGTGAAGTCACTCAGTCGTGTCCAACTCTTTGTGACCCCATGGACAGTAGCCTACCAGATTCCTCCATCCATGGGATTTTCCAGGCAAGAATACTAGAGTGGGTTGCCATTTTCTTCTCCAGGAGATCTTNAACAGCTCAGTGAAGTGAGTGAAGTCACTCAGTCGTGTCCAACTCTTTGTGACCCCATGGACAGTAGCCTACCAGATTCCTCCATCCATGGGATTTTCCAGGCAAGAATACTAGAGTGGGTTGCCATTTTCTTCTCCAGGAGATCTTCCTGACCCAGGGATTAGAACCCAGTTCTCCCACAATGTAGTCAGATGCTTTACCATCTGAGCCACCAGGGAAGTTCAAAAAACATCTCAGGCAAGCACCTTATTGTTTAGGTTGTCTGCAGCTTGAAGCACATGCAAGTCTTTTGTAGCAATAATTAAAATGACCTTGATTACTGAAGACAGGTGAAATGGATTTGACTATTGCTTACCAATGGTTTCAGGAGGAGACAAAAAATTGATATCACAGAAATGTTAAGGATATTAAGATATTACTATGAACAATTATACACCAGGAAGTTGAGTAGCCTAAAAGAAATACATAAATTCCTAGAAATATACAACCTAGTTTGAATCGTGAAGAAAAAGAAAATCTCATACATTTAACTGGTAAGGACATTGAATCAGTAATCAAAAGACTTCTAACAAAAGAAAGCCTGGGGCCAGACGTCTTTACTGGTGAACTCAACCAAACATTTAAAAAAGAATAATGCCAAAACTTCTCAAAAACTGAAAAGAACAGTCCAAAACTTCGTTGAAGATTAGAGTGAAGGAAGATTGCACTTTGAGGTTCTGACTCCTGGGAATCAAGGAAGAGTTCCATTTCATCCATGTCATTTAATCTTTCATTAGCTAGTGAAAAATTAGATTGCTTTTTATATGAATGTATTTCAAATTATGGATGTTTATGAATAATTTGTATATATGTATATATATATTCAACTGTTTATGTGTATTAAGTTATGCATATATATATATATCTATATATATATCACTTACACACTTACAATATTTGGGTAATTTTTCTGGACTTATGTTCATTCCTAAATACTTCATAATAGGCTATTCCTGAATGTAAAAATGGAATCTTACCTGATTACAAACAGTTGCAACTCATATATGCAAAAATGATGAGAGAGACTTTGCAATTCTTTAGATGACTTTAACCAACTTAAATGTATTGCATTATATAAAAAGAACACTATATCAGAAGTCAAGAGGTATGTAATTCAATGGCAATTTTAGAGTTACTGTGTGCATATGGGTTTATACAATACTATTCTTCCCTGGTGACTCAGATGGTAAAGAATCCACCTGCAATGCGGGCAACCTGGGTTAGATCATTGGGTTGGGAAGATCCCCAGGTGGGGAAGATCCCCAGAGGAGGGTATCACAACCCACTCCAGTAGTCTATCCTGGAGAATCCCCATGGACAGATGAGCTGGAGGGCTACATGGGGTCACAAAGAGTCAGACCCAACTGAGTCTTTATATCTTTAAATAGGTAAAATTATACCTGCCCTAATATCCTCACTCGGGGAAGGCAATGGCACCCACCCCAGTACTCTTGCCTGGAAAATCCAATGGACGGAGTAGCCTGGTGGGCTGCAGTCCATAGGGTCGTTAACAGTCGGACAGACTGAGCGACTTCACTTTCACTTTTCTCTTTCATGCATTGGAGAAGGAAATGGCAACCCACTCCAGTATTCTTGCCTGGAGAATCCCAGGGATGGGGGAGCCTGGTGGGCTGCCGTCTATGGGGTCACACAGAGTCGGACATGACTGAAGTGACTTAGCAGCAGCAGCAGNGGCTGCAGTCCATAGGGTCGTTAACAGTCGGACAGACTGAGCGACTTCACTTTCACTTTTCTCTTTCATGCATTGGAGAAGGAAATGGCAACCCACTCCAGTATTCTTGCCTGGAGAATCCCAGGGATGGGGGAGCCTGGTGGGCTGCCATCTACGGGGTCACACAGAGTCGGACACGACTGAAGTGACTTAGCAGCAGCAGCAGCAATATCCTCACTGCTCTCATAATAATCATGTAAGGTAGTATATTAAAAAGTACTTTGTAATATGTAAGTACTATTAGGCATTATTGTACACCCTGTTCAGACTTTCACGTATCCCTGTACATCTCACAATTACAATTATCTGTCTTAATTAAAAGCATCTTCTTTTATGTATAAAGAAACTGTGTATTATCATCACACATTTAAGTTATACACTGTCCATAATATGGTATATGCAAAATCAATACTTAAGTAAAAGTAAAATAATAATTCAAGCTCTCCCTGTTTAGCAGTATACGCTCAGTCAAGCATCCTCAGTCACTCAATTGTGTCCGTTTCTGTGACCCCATGAGCTGAAACCTGCCAACCTCTTCAGTCCGTGAAATTCTCCAGGTAAGAACTCTTCAGTGGGTTGCCATTTCCTTCTTCAGGCAATTTTCCTGACCCAGGGATAGAACCCGTGTCTCCTGCATCCTCTGCATTGGCAGACAGATTCTTTGCCACTGAGCCACCTGGGAAGTACTTATGCCCAAATATATGTATGAAATAATAAATTCTGGACATAACCTAAAATTTTACATGTAAATAATATTGCTATTCTACACAAAGGTTTCATGTGTAGAATTGCTTTGAGAAAGCACTGCTCTGTAAAAGACTTGGAAAATAAGTACTGAACAGACATTGTTACTGCAATACAGAAGCAAGTAAAAATAGCTCTGTGAACAATATTAAAAACTGTCATAATAATAAGAAAAACACATTAGAACTGATTCAAATGTATTCTTTTTAATGGCTGAGTAATACTCCATTGTGTATATGTACCACAGCTTTCTTATCCATTCATCTGCTGATGGACATCTAGGTTGATTATACAGAGTGATGTAAGCCAGAAAGAAAAACACCAATACAGTATACTAACACATATATATGGAATTTAGAAAGATGGTAACAATAACCCTGTATGCAAGACAGCAAAAGAGACACAGATGTGTAGAGTGGACTTTTGGACTCTGAGGGAGAGGGAGAGGGTGGGATGATTTGGGAGAATGGCATTGAAACATGTATACTATCATNTTGATTATACAGAGTGATGTAAGCCAGAAAGAAAAACACCAATACAGTATACTAACACATATATATGGAATTTAGAAAGATGGTAACAATAACCCTGTATGCAAGACAGCAAAAGAGACACAGATGTGTAGAGTGGACTTTTGGACTCTGAGGGAGAGGGAGAGGGTGGGATGATTTGGGAGAATGGCATTGAAACATGTATACTATCATGTAAGAAATGAATCGCCAGTCTATGTTCGATGCAGGATTAGGATGTTTGGGGCTATTGCACAGGGATGATCCAGAGAGATCATGTGGGGTGGGAGGTGGGAGGGGGGTTCATGTTTGGGAGCTCATGTACACCCATGGCGGATTCATGTCAATGTATGCCAAAACCAATACAGTATTGTAAAGCAAAATAAAGTAAAAGTTAAAAAAAAAAAGAGAAGAAAAACTTCAAGCCATCCTTAAAAATTACACAAATCAGAATATTCTCTTCAAACATTGTATATTTTATACTTAAAACTTCTAGAGACACTGCTCAGGTATTTATCAAACCCCAAACAAAAAAATCCTAGCTTGAACTGATCAGTTGGATGTATCATGGCTGATTCCACATCAAGGGAAGTTGCTAGCCCTAAATTAAAAACTGGAAGACTGAACAGGCAATATTAGGGACTCCCAAAAGTGAAGAAAAAGCACTTCAAATTTGTTTAACAAAACCACATTTTCAAACTAACTTTAATTTATTCATAAAAGGGCCATTACACTTGTTCTTTTCAAAAGGAAACTTCTTAATTGGAACTAAATCATTCATTATTCACTGTGATACAGGTTTTATACCCTTAGGTTCCATGTGATTATTCACATGTTCAGCTGACAGAAAGGAGAAAAAAGCTATCCTAATGATTTAGCTTGGCTTTGAATCACTGGTTTTTATCTCACTTTTATTTCCAATCTCAGTTACAGACTGTGTTAAAGCTGGGGAAAATAACATTTTGGTAGATGGTGAAGGATAAGTACAAGACATTTCAAGTTGTTGAAGCTTTCATTAAATTCCTCACACTATTTCAAATAATTCTATAGCTATTTAAATGAGAGGCTAAGACTTTTTTGTTGTATTTACTTAAGAGCTTAAAAAGTACTGTTTAGAATCCAGCAGTCAACCTATTGAATGGTGTGATTAGACATTTATTTTGACAGTGCTCAATGATGACTCAATTATGTCCCCACAATCAAACTAGCACGTCATCAAGATGTCTACAGATTTGAGTGTTTATGAGGTGACAACAAACCCACATACTCTAGAATTCTGTCATTGCAACAACTGAACAGAACAATTGGGTGTTAGTCTAATGCATGTAAAGTCAATTTGGAACTTGAGCTAAAAAAATAAAAATCATACCTAAGCCCTTCATGCATGTTGCCAAAAGAGAAGACACTTTTGAATAACAAAATGCATATTTGTAGGATCAAAGAATGTCAGTGCTTGAAAGCGTATTTGAGATCATTTAAATCAAGCTTTGCATTAAAAAAATTTTTTTGGAACTGAGATTCAGACATTCCAAAATAAAAAAGTTAAAACACAAAGCTGAGACAACAATCCAAAATTATTAATTCAGATGTTTGATTTTCTTTCTATCATGCAAAAGTACTTCCTGGAAATTAAAATTAAATATAGCATGTCTTAAAATGCATCATAAAAATAGAGATTTGGTGTACTGCTGCATATAACCTTATATTGTTTAATCAGTTATGTAAGATCAAAAGAAGAAAAAAAAACCAGGTATTCAAAAGAAGGTTCTTATTACTCTCAGTATACTGACTTTCTATAACTAACCTAAATCCTGCAAAATGTGTAGTTGATCTAAAGTGAATAAGATATATACAAAGATCTTTGTTGAATTCCTGAAATTAAAATATTTCAAACTAGAAAAACATCAGTATGTTTTTAAGAGTCTAGTATGCAAAATGGTAGAATTGTGGAAAGGCAAAATACTAAAAACAAAGTCAGAAATCTTGGTGTCTCATCCCAATTCTGCCAATACATGTCTTTGTAACCTAATCTTATTCACTTAAACTCTTTGATCATTGTTTTTAATAACTATATGGTCCCCATATGATTTAATTGAATTCAAATATGCAGACTTTATACTTTGAAGCAATTATCCAAATTTCATTACATATGCTCTGCAATAATGCTGTCAAAGTATCATATCATAGTAGTTTTTCCCTGTAGGAAAGTTGGGACTCTACGACACATACTTACTACCAAAATAGAGTTCTCCTGGGATATCAGATAGATTTTGTTGGTAATCCATAGCTAGTTTTGCCTCAGATGGCCTAACTTTCTTCCTCTCAACCTATCTCGAACTCCAAGTAAAGATTAATTGTTGCTTAATTATCTAAATCTTCTGAAAGGAGTTGGTGACACTCTAGCCTTTCATTGAATGCCAATTTGAGATCCGGGGTTCCTAGGCATCTTTGAATTTTCTTGCTAAATTAGTTGGACATGTGGAGATAGCACAAACATAAAGCATAATTGTGATATTATGGAATATATGTCACATTTTATAATATTTGAATTAATAATTTGCTTTGAGAGATTCAAATTTCAAACAGATATGCTCTATATTAATAACAATACCCTTCTTCCCCTCTATCCAAAGGCTTTAGAAGAAAACAAAATATAATGCACAGTATATATATATTTGTGACAAATGTGATCATGAAACTTGTTTCTCCTGCTTTTTTGAACTTGCCAATGCTCTGAAAATTAAGTATCTTGAATGAGTCTGTAAAAGTTCCTATTCTAAATTCTTAGCATCAGCCTTCCCTATTCTCTAAAAGGGGCTTCCCAGGTGATGCAGTTGGTAAAGACTCTGCCTGTCAATGAAGGAGATGCAAGAGATGTGGATTCTGTCCCTGGGTTGAGAAGATCCCCTGGATAGGAAATGGTAACCCACTCCAGTATTCTTGCCTGGGGACAGAGAAACCTGGTAAGGGCTGCAGTCCATGGGGCCACAGAGAGTGAGACATGACTGAGCATGCACTGGCTGGATCCTCTAGAAAGTCCTACTCAAGTAGCTCAGGCAGAATAGAAAATACACATGTCATTCAAAGGACAAATTTTAATGAAAATTTCAATTGTTAAATATATTTACAGCTCATTATATTGTAAATAGCATATATTTAAGGAATGATATATATTTCTATTCCAGTAGGAATAAGAAATAAAACAAAATTAAAGTTTTTATCATGGAAACTTTAATTTTAAAATATCAAATGTGTATTATTTAACAGCTAGGAAGTATACAGTAGACTCAATCTCTGAGTAGACATTACTTAAACTAGAAATATTTATTTTCCTAAGCTCATCTCTAAAATAAGAGTCCAGCAGACAGAGGGAGCCATTCTTTTTAGGGACTGTAATGAAGTCAGGAATACTCATTAATTTTATAGCAGCTCTTTCAGTTTCACAGTGAAACATAAAAAGGTCTATCTTATTGGAAAGAATATCAAGTAGCTATCTTGATACTTGATGAGAAGAAATTTGTTCTACTATTTTAAATGCATGAGTGCTAAAGCAAGACTTAGAAATATTTTTGCTATACAGTTTCATTCTACTAGTATCTTCTATAACAGAAATGACCGATAGCAAAATAATTCGAAACACTCTCTCTTCTGAAGGTGATGTCCGCATACAATTTGAACACCATTTTAAACAGCACATTATTATGATATGAATTTGAATAAGCTTTAAAGGAAAAATATTTTCTACTGATGTTAAAGATTCACTGATAGAGTATATTTTGTTAAAGTAGTTTGGTCACTGTTCCTGTAGAATCAACCTCAAACCATCATAAGAGAATTCTATACCTTTTAGTTAAATTTGACTTAATAATGAATTCTACATTAATCATTCTAAGTTAGTAGGAAACCAAGGTTATCTTGGTAGGAAGGTGATATAATGCTGTTAATAACATCTGATTACAATACCCAAGGTGTCTGATACGAATTCAAAGTGTGCCTTTTGAAAAATATGAAATAATTTTCCTTTCATAGAAAGCCCTTAACATTAATTTAGAGCCATCTTCTAGTATAATTTAAACTGCTCAATAAATGGCCATTTGATATTTGGTTAATTATTTGGAAAATTATTTTAAAACTCAGATTCCTATCAATATCATATAGGTAACTCAGCTATAACTAAAATCTAAAATAAAACTTAAAAACAGAAGACATAACTGTGAATATTCAAATGATGGTACAGTGAAATAGCTTTTTATACAAATCATGAAAGGCAAAAGTAGTGGGAAATAGCAATAGATTTGTCTTAATAATGTATGTTATGTATATTTCATTGTTATTTAGCACTAAGCCGTGTCCTACTCTTTTGTGACACCAAGGATTGTAGTCCACCAGGCTCCTCTGTACATGGGATTTTCCAGGCAGGAATACTGGAGTGAGTTGCCATTTCCTTGTCCAGGGAATCTTTCCGACTCAGGGATGGAACCCACATCTGCATTGGTAAGAGGATTCTTTACCACTGAGCCACCAGGGAAGCCCCTTGACATAATGATTTTAAAAACAAATACATACATTCAAATGAACCTATCTACAAAGTAGAAGTTGAGTCACAGATGCAGGAAACAAACCAGTGAGGAAAAGGGCAGAGGAAGGATAAATTAGAAGAGTGGGATTGACAGAAACACACTATTATCTAGAGACTTGATAACTAACAAGAACCTCCTGAATTGCACAGGAAACTCTATTCAATACTCTGTAATGACTTAAATGGGAATAAACTCTTTTTAAAAAAAGAGTGGATATATGTATATCTGCTCAGGTATATGTGAGATACGTGTATCACTCACTATGTTTTACAGCAGAAATTAATACACTGTTGTAAATCAACTATATTCCAATTAAACATTTTTAATAAAAAAAAATGAACTTGACAAAAAAATTATAGGCAACTAGAAATTAATAGTTATATCTGTCAATAGTAGGACTGATTACATTTTTTTCTGTTTATATTTTTCAAGTTTTCATTATGAAGTATTATTCTGAAATTGGGACTTCCCAGGTGATGCTAAATGCAGGATATGTAAGAGATGTAGCTTGAGTCCCTGGGTTGGGAAGATTCCCTGGAGGAGAAAATAGCAACTCATTCCAGTATTCTTGCCCAGAGAATCCATGGACAGGGGAACCTGGTGGGCTACAGTCTACAGCGTCACAGAGTTGGACACAACTGAAGTGACTTAGCATTCTGAAATTAGGAAAAAAGTAACATTCTGAGTGATATAGAAATGGGTACTGAGAAGTAAGATGTGTTGGAGTCAGCTAGTAGGCAGCAAGGCACTTACGAATCTGGGAAGATACTGACCCTTGATGCATGGCATTGAAAGAGTGATAACACTGTAAACTGAGGTTACTTGGGAAATAGAACTATACCTAATGAAGTTCTAGTGTTAGTAAGCATAGGTAAGAATACAGAATATTAGTATTTTATGATAGGTTATAATTGCATTAGGGAGATATCATTAGAAAGAGATGACCTTGGAAATACATGGCCAGGTTACAAGCAGGAATGAGAAGGAACATATTCTGCAATGTATCTCCCATTCCGTTCCATTCTGAATAAGGGTGTTTGCAATAGTTATCCTGTACCTGTTTCATATTATACATTGAAGGTGAGGTACAGCAGATAGATTTTATCCATAAGTTCTGGATTAAGAGGAGACCCCCACAGAGAGACACAATATTATGGAACACTCAGATTAGTAATATTTTTCTTATAAAAATGTATAATCACTACAAATACTGCAAGGAAGGAAAGACTCTAAAGTGTGTGTTCATGAAAGCCCAATTATATGCTTATATTTTTGCTGTTAAGAAACTACAAAACAGCCAAAGACTAGTCCAGTAGATCAATGAGTATCAGCAAAAGTATATCATCAAACGTTTCAGTGACATAATCAGATAGTCCCGTAGCAGGATAATCCCTGCATTTATATCTTCTTTCTTTCTAATAATTAGTGCACACACATTTAGAGAAATGGAATTGATTCCATATCGTTTTAGATTGAAATCAGCTAATAACTCCTCTGTTGATCTCTTTTAATTCCTATCTTCCTAATTATCTGTCTGATAATGACCATTTAAATGAGAAAGCTCTGATTACAGTACATCCTTCAGTTCAGAATGGCCACAGGTAGGACACTTTGGGTGCAGGCAGGTCTTAGACTGGAGACTCAACCTGACAGACAAATCTCACTTTCACAGTAGCCAGCTTTAAGAACTAAACACAGTTCCATGATTATTTTCCATCTAAACATTTATGTTAATTTTACTCTAAAATTCAATTGACACTACTCAATAGTAAAGGAGCTGAAGGCCACTGTTTCGTTTTGAAAAATAAATGAAGAAAGAAAGATATGTAATTTCTATAAATACAATTATAATAAAATTAGAATAGAGTATAATGTTCTTATTAAAAAATATAATTATTTCTAACTGTGCTTTCACTTCAGATAATTTTCAACAAGTATAGTCATGGAGAATAAACACAATTCCAGAAAAAGTCAGCTTTTTTTTTAACAGCACTATTATTTTCTTCAATTGTAGCTACTCAGTGTCAAGGATGTTGAACACCAGAAAACCTACTATCACTCTGCTCATTTGCTTTGTTTTTTTTTCATTTTTTAACTGTACTATCATTCACTAAGAAAGTTCCCTTAGACAAAATTTTTCAGATAAACTCTCGTAGGATTAAAGGGCTTCCCTGGTGGTTCCCTGGAAACGGTCATTTTTCATTCCAATCCCAAAGAAAGGAAATGCCAAAGAATGCTCAAACCACACAATTGCACTCAACTCACTCTCTAGTAAAGTAATGCTCAAAAATTCTCCAAGCCAGGCTTCAACAATATGTGAACCAAGAACTTCCGGATGTTCGAGCTGGATTTAGAAAAGGCAGAGGAACCAGAGATCAAATTGCCAACATCTGTCAGATCATCGAAAAAGCAAGAGAGTTCCAGAAAAACATCTACTTCTACTTCTGCTTTATTAACTATGTCAAAGCCTTTGACTGTGTGGATCAGAACAAACTGTGGAAATTTTCTTTAAATTCTTAAAGAGAGGGGAATACCAGACCACCAGACTTGCCTCCTGAGAAATTTGTATGCAGGTCAGGAAGCAACAGTTAGAACCAGACATGGAGCAANACTTCAGATAATTTTCAACAAGTATAGTCATGGAGAATAAACACAATTCCAGAAAAAGTCAGCTTTTTTTTTAACAGCACTATTATTTTCTTCAATTGTAGCTACTCAGTGTCAAGGATGTTGAACACCAGAAAACCTACTATCACTCTGCTCATTTGCTTTGTTTTTTTTTCATTTTTTAACTGTACTATCATTCACTAAGAAAGTTCCCTTAGACAAAATTTTTCAGATAAACTCTCGTAGGATTAAAGGGCTTCCCTGGTGGTTCCCTGGAAACGGTCATTTTTCATTCCAATCCCAAAGAAAGGAAATGCCAAAGAATGCTCAAACCACACAATTGCACTCAACTCACTCTCTAGTAAAGTAATGCTCAAAAATTCTCCAAGCCAGGCTTCAACAATATGTGAACCAAGAACTTCCGGATGTTCGAGCTGGATTTAGAAAAGGCAGAGGAACCAGAGATCAAATTGCCAACATCTGTCAGATCATCGAAAAAGCAAGAGAGTTCCAGAAAAACATCTACTTCTACTTCTGCTTTATTAACTATGTCAAAGCCTTTGACTGTGTGGATCAGAACAAACTGTGGAAATTTTCTTTAAATTCTTAAAGAGAGGGGAATACCAGACCACCAGACTTGCCTCCTGAGAAATTTGTATGCAGGTCAGGAAGCAACAGTTAGAACCAGACATGGAGCAACAGACTGGTTCCAAATTGGGAAAGGAATATATCAAGGCTATATATTGTCACTGTGCTTATTTAACTTCTATGCAGAGTACATCATGAGAAATGCTGGGCTGGATGAAGCACAAGCTGGAATCAAGATTGCTGGGAGAAATATCAACAAGCTCAGATATGCAGATGACATCACCCTTAAGGCAGAAAGCAAAGAACTTAAGACCCTCTTGATGAAAGTGAAAGAGGAGAGTGGAAAAGCTTCCTTAAAACTCAGCATTCAAAAAGTGAAGATCATGGTATCTGGTCCCATCACTTTATGGCAAATAGATAGGGAAACATTGCCTGACTGTTTTTCTGGTCTCCAAAAGCACTTCAGATGGTGACCGCAGCCATGAATTTAGAAGACACTTACTCTGTGGAAGGAAAGTTATTTGGAAGGAAAGTTAAGACCAACCTAGACAGCATATTAAAAATCAGAGATATTATTTTGGCAACAAAGGTCTGTTTAGTCAAAGCTATGGTTTTTCCAGTAGTCATGTATGGATGTGAGAGTTGGACTATAAAGAAAGCTGAGCACTGAAGAACTGATGCTTTTGAACTGAGGTGTTGAAGAAGATGTTTGAGAGTTCCTTGAACTGCAAGGAGATCTAACCAGTCCATCCTAAAGGAAATCAGTCCTGAATATTCATTGGAAGAACTGATGCTGAAGCTGAAATTCCAATACTTTGGCCACCTGATGCGAGGAACTGACTCCTTTGAAAAGACCCTGATGCTGGGAAAGATTGAAGGTTGGAGGAGAAGGGAATGACAGAGGATGAAATGGTTGGATGGCATCACTGACTCAATGGACATAAGTCTGAGTAAACTCCATGAGTTGGTGATGGACAGGGAGGCCTGGAATGCTGCAGTCTATAGGGTCACAAAGAGTCAGACACAACTGAGCAACTGAACTGTACTGACTGAACTGGTGGTTCACACAGTAAAAGAATCTGCTGCAGTGCAGGAGATCTGGGTTCAACCCTGGGTTAGGAAGATCCCCTGCAGGAGGGCATGGCAGCCTACTCCACTATTCCTCCCTGAAGAATCTTCATTGACAGAGGAGCCAGGCAGGCTACAGTCCATGGGGTAGCAAAGAGTCAGACATAACTGAGCGATTAAGCACAGCACAGCCTTTGCAGGAGAAGTAAGAGAGGCAGTTTTGATCCCTGGGTCAGGAAGATACTCGAGAAGGGCATGGAAACCCACTCCAGTATTCCTGCCTGAAGAATCCCATGGACAGAAGAGCCTGGCAGACAGCATGCACTTATAGGATTAAAGCAAGTGTTATTTGTTGTAGATTTTTGTCGGTGGATCCATCTTTCCAATTCAGGAAAGTTTAACATTTCTAAGAGTATCCTAATAGCAAAAACAAATTTCAGATTTCAAATTTTTTAATTTAAATATATAAAAATATGCATGCTCCCTTCTAGGATCATGACCAACACTTTATTTCTATGAGAAGGTTTTTGTATACATATGAAACTATCACATGTTCATATCTGATACTGTCTTTTCCACTGCTCTCCTCTCAAATACTTGCTCAAAACATTTACCTTTAAAGAGTCTGAACTATGTGTCAGGCACTGTCATAAACATGCTACTTGAATTATCTCATCAAAGTTTTGTAATACTCATGAGGTACATCATGAGAAATGCTGGACTGGAAGAAACACAAGCTGGAATCAAGATTGCCAGGAGAAATGCCAATAACCTCAGATATGCAGATGACACCACCCTTATGGCAGAAACTGAAGAGGAACTAAAGAGCCTCTTGATGAAAGTGAAAGAGGAGAGTCAAAAGGTTGGCTTAAAGCTCAACATTCAGAAAACGAAGATCGTGGCATCTGGTCCCATCACTTCATGGGAAATACATGGGGAAACAGTGTCAGACTTTATCTTTTTGGGCTCCAAAATCACTGCAGATGGTGACTGCAGCCATGAAATTAGAAGACGGTTACTCCTTGGAAGAAAAGTTATGACCAACCTAGATAGTATATTCAAAAACAGAGACATTGCTTTGCCGACTAAGCTCCGTCTAGTTCCTGTGGTCGTGTACCGATGTGAGAATTGGACTGTGAAGAAGGCTGAGCGCCAAAGAATTGATGCTTTTGAACCGTGGTGTTGGAGAAGACTCTTGAGAGTCCCTTGGACTGCAAGGAGATCCAACCAGTCCATTCAGAAGGAGATCAACCCTGGGATTTCTTTGGAAGGAATGATGCTAAAGCTGAAACTCCAGTACTTTGGCCACCTCATGTGAAGAGCTGACTAATTGGAAAAGACTCTGATGTTCGAGGGATTGGGGCAGGAAGAGAAGGGGACGACAGAGGATGAGATGGCTGGATGGCATCGCGGACTCGATGGACGTGAGTCTGAGTGAACTCCGAGAGATGGTGATGAACAGGGAGGCCTGGCGTGCTGCGATTCATGTGGTCGCAAAGAGTCGGACACGACTGAGCGACTGAACTGAACTGAACTGAACTGATGAGGTACCAGAAGTGAGGAAACTGAAGCAAAGAAATTTTAGGGAAAAATGTCCAGCTTCACAGCAGCTGAACGTTGGAGTTCTACTATTGACCTAATAACATTAGCCACTGTTTTTACTGTCTTACAAAGGTCTAGAGGGAGATCAATGCAATAGAAGTCATGATCTAGAGAACGTAATTTGCCATCCAATATCCCAATCTGGATGAATATCCATAAAGAGAACATGTCTAACAAGGTGACAAAAAAAACAGGAAGAAGAACTTGTAATGCACTTTATAAGAGAAAGGATCTCAATAGAGTTTGGAAATAAGTTAAAAAGTAAATATGTGCAAATAATAAAAGCACAATTATGCATTTATTATTTTAACACTGTGCAGGTAAAATTCTCTTTTCACAAAGTTATCCATATCTTACAAAAAAGGTACCCACATACGTTGATATAGGAAACTCAATAATCTCTGTAGCTTAAAAGCTAAAAAGAAGAACTTTTTCTTTCAGTGAAGAAAGAAAACCATCAAGCAGTCACAAAATTAACTTCTAAGAATACAAGTTATACACTTGAAAGTAAGGGAAATGTATAACAAATGTGAAAATATATCAGAATAGAAAATCCTCAAAGTATATAAAATTGGTGCTGGCATAAATAATCATATACAATAATCATATTATTGTAAAGTCAATAATATCAATCAAATGTCTTAAATTTATGGCGGAGAGAATTTTTTACAATGCTGTCAAAAGCCTTTAAAGTGTAAGAATCAAGAACATAGTGTCTGGGGTTTTGATCTGAACCCAGATTCCATCTCTTCATACTAAATAACTGAAAACACTTTTTCTAATACCTGGGAAAATAATAATATGTACTTTATGAAGTTATGAGGATTAAGTGAGTTTATAAATGTAAAGTACTTAAAGTAATAGCACATAAAATAATCACTATGTTATCAATCATTATTTAGATAATCTGTATTTTTTAGTCTATGCATATATTTAATGAAGATAAAAGTATCACATATATTTTTCAAATTTCTAAAATGTTTTTGATTACCTATCACATAGGTTTCCAGAATAATCATATTTAATATAGAAATCATGTATGATATTTATATTACAAATATTGGAATTCCATAATTATTCATCAGTTTAACACTCCTTACAGTAAGTCTTCACTGGCTAACTTTTTAATTAAATTTTTGCCCAGAGCAATTAGTTTCCTTTGCTGTGATTGTATTCCTAAGCCTACAATCTTTCTTTTCCCATTAGAAAGATGAGTAAGGGAATGACTGCTTACTCCTACCCCATTCTTGTTAATCAATATACTCCTACTTTATAATAGGTATACAATTAATAACATAAACTTACTATGCTTTTCACCATATGTTTAATATGCTAATTTGGGGAATGAATGTTTACAAGTGGGTCTGAAATTACTTAATACATGCCAAATTATCAGTATATCATGGCTCAGATGAATTTGAAATAGTAATAGAAAATCATTCTCAGAGTAAATACACACCATATATATTAGAGAGGTAATAGTGGTAGGAAATTTGAGAATACTATGGGTATTCTTGTGTGTTTATGTTGTATGCATCTGTATAGGGTCTGTCTCTTATACACATCTAGATGTGTATAAGAGACAGCTCCCTGTTTAGCAGTATACGCTCAGTCAAGCATCCTCAGTCACTCAATTGTGTCCGTTTCTGTGACCCCATGAGCTGAAACCTGCCAACCTCTTCAGTCCGTGAAATTCTCCAGGTAAGAACTCTTCAGTGGGTTGCCATTTCCTTCTTCAGGCAATTTTCCTGACCCAGGGATAGAACCCGTGTCTCCTGCATCCTCTGCATTGGCAGACAGATTCTTTGCCACTGAGCCACCTGGGAAGTACTTATGCCCAAATATATGTATGAAATAATAAATTCTGGACATAACCTAAAATTTTACATGTAAATAATATTGCTATTCTACACAAAGGTTTCATGTGTAGAATTGCTTTGAGAAAGCACTGCTCTGTAAAAGACTTGGAAAATAAGTACTGAACAGACATTGTTACTGCAATACAGAAGCAAGTAAAAATAGCTCTGTGAACAATATTAAAAACTGTCATAATAATAAGAAAAACACATTAGAACTGATTCAAATGTATTCTTTTTAATGGCTGAGTAATACTCCATTGTGTATATGTACCACAGCTTTCTTATCCATTCATCTGCTGATGGACATCTAGGTTGATTATACAGAGTGATGTAAGCCAGAAAGAAAAACACCAATACAGTATACTAACACATATATATGGAATTTAGAAAGATGGTAA
>SJYX01011463.1:0-15418 GCA_006410675.1 Oreotragus oreotragus
CACTGGCACAGTTATTTTCCAGATTTAAAGAGAATGTTATCTTGCTCTTTTGCTGACATCCATGAAAAATATAAAGACAGCAGAAAATCATGCAGACAAAGGCCAGAAAAGTGCTTAGATGATAAGACTGTCTCTTATGATTATAGAAATTAGCAATGGAAACAAAATTCTGAGCAAGTAATTTAAAGACAGGGAGGAAAATTAAATCTTTGAAGATCTTCTCTTTTACTTTAGTTTTTGTAATAAAATACAAAGAAAGATAAATTATGCATTATTTTTTGCATCTAACTCATAGTATTTGTCACTTCTGCAATTTTTTTCTAATCATTTCAATGTGATTTTAAAAAATGCTGAGACCATTGACAATGTCAGTTAGTATGTTCATACTTACTGATATGCAACTTAATGAAATTCCATCTCTAGTCATTGATGAAATCCATTATCAACTTGATCAATATTGCCCTTTTCGTTGTCATGTGTCAATTTAGATCTTACCTGAAGTTGAAAATCTTGTTGATTTATGCAGAGATTGGTATCGGTGATCAGTTGATTCTACATGGACAAGGTAAAATAAGGCAGATGTACTTTTTAAACGTGTAGTTCACTTAAAATATTGTTAGTTTTAGGAGTACAACATAGTCATTCAATATTTTTATGTTATATTCCATAAAAAGATACTATAAAATATTGGCTATATCCCAATAATGTGCACTTCATTTCTGTGTCAAATTTATTTTTACCTAGTAGTTTATATCTTGTAATCCTCTTCACCTATATAGCCCCTCCCCACATCCTTCTCTGTGTTGGTAACCATTAGTTTTTTCATGGGGTCACAAAAAGCGGGACATGACTTAGTCACTGAACAACAATTTGTTCTCTGTATCTCAAGTCTATTTCAGTTTTTTTATACCAGTTAACTTGTTTTGCTTTTAGATTCCACATGTAAGTGAAAACATATAATGTTTGTCTTTCTTTGTCTGACTTATTTCACTGAGCATAATATCCTCCAGGTCCATTCATATCACTGCAAATGGAAAAGTTCTATTCACTTTAGTGGCTAATAGTCATTGTATATATACACCGTATCTTCTTTATCCATTCATCTGTTGATGAACATTAAGGTTGCTTCCATATATTGGCTAAATAAAATAATCCATTATGAAAATTGGTGTTTATATATCTAACTGCTAATTCTTTTTTGGGGGGGTGGGGTGAGGTTAGGGGAAATATGCCCAGGAGTAGAATTGCATATATGGTGTGCATGGCTCATATGATAGGTATATTTTTAATTTTTGAGAAGCAGTTATACTTTTCCTATAGTAGTACCAATATAAGTTCCCACCACTGGTGTGCTAGGGTTTTTTTTTTTTTTTTTCCTCACCTTTCTTAGCAACACATGTTATTTGTTGTGTTTTTGATGATAGCCATTTAGACTTGTGTGAGGTGATATCTCACTGGGTTTTGATTTGCATTTTCCTGATGATTACAAATGTTACACATCTTTTCATGTGCTTGTTGGTCATGTGTATGACTTCTTCAGAAATTCCTATTCAGGTCTTTTGCCCATTTAAAATTATACATATTTATTTATTTATGGCTGTGCTTGGTCTTTGTTGCTGTACAGGCTTTTCTCTAGTTGTGGTGAGTGAGGGCTATTCTTTTTCTGTGGTGGGAGTCTTCTCACTGAAATGGGTTCTCTTTTGGAGAATGGACTTTAGAATATGTGAGCTTTAGTAGTAGAAGCATATGGTCCCAGAAGTTGAGCTCCTGGTCTCTAGGGCTCATACTCAATAGTTGTGGCACACTTCTCTGTGGCATGTGAGATCTTCCTGGATTAGGGATTGAATCTGTGTCTGCTGCATTAGCAGGCAAATTCTTTACCTCTGAGCTACCAGGAAAAATCTTATGTCCATTTTTAATTGGGCTTTTAAAAATATTGTTATATGAGGTTTCTATATATTTTGTATATTAACCTGTTATCAGACATATCATTTACAAATATCTTCTCTCTTTCAGAAAGTTTCCTTTTCTTTGTTGAGGATTTCCTGTACTTATGTAAAAAGTATGAGATTTCCAAGCATATGCAAAAGATGTTAAGTTTCATTAGGTCACATTGGTTTGTTTTTACTTTTGTTTTCCTTGTCTGAGGAGACAGACCCATATAAATATTGCTAAGATTTATGTCAAAGAGTGCACTACATATATTTTCTTCTAGGAGTTTTATGGTTTTTTATCTTACACTTAGGTCTTTAATCTATTTTGAGTTTGTTTTCATGTATGCCATAAGAAAATGTTCTACTTTCTTTCTTTCTTTTTTACATGTATCAATCCAATTCTCCAACAGAACTTATTGAAGAGACTGTTTTTTTTTTTTTCATTATATATTCTTGCATCCTTTGTCATAGATTGATTAAAGGTATGGGTGTGGGCTTATTTCCAGGATCTCTATTTTGTTTCATGGATCTGCATGTCTTTCTTGTGCTAGTTCCCTCCTGTTTTGATTATTGTAGCTTTGTAGTATAGTCTGAAGTCAAGGAACATGATACCCCCAAAGTTTATTCTTATTGCTCAAGAATGCTTTAGCTATTTGAGGTCTCTTTGATTCATACATATCTTTCTATGAAAAATATCATGGGTATTTAAAATATATATATATTTATTTATTTATTAGACAAATGAACATCATTTACTGAGAAAACTGGTAAAAGTCGTTGAGTCTTAGTTGTGACATGCAGGATCTTAATTGTGGTTTGTGAGTTTCTCTGTAGTTGAGGTGTATGGTCTCTGTAGTTACAGCATGCAGGCTTTGTTGTCCCACAGCATGTGGGATATTATTTCTTTGACCAAGATAAAACCCACATTCCCTGTATTGGAACGTGGATTTTTAACCAGTGGAGTCCCTGTCATGGGTATTTTGATGGAAGATTTTATTAAATCTGTAGATTGCTTCATGTAATATGAACATTTAACAATATTAATTCTTCCAACCCAGAAAAAAACTAGATGTGTTGCACTTATTTTTTTTCGAAATCAAAGCCCAAAACTAACAGATTTTTTTTCCTCAAGAAAAATCCCCTTTGCAGAAGATATCCTGAATGACAGCTTCGTTGTTTATAGAAAAATAATCTGTCCTTGTCACCCTCGCTCGTGTTCATCCACAGCAAAATACATGGCTGCTCTCCCAGGAAGGCACTGGCAGTCCCTCGTGGTCCAGTCTGGATGAGGCCTGAAGAGGTCCAGAGCCCTGACCCCAGTGCCCATCAGCTGTCATCATCGTCTTCCTCTGACCCTGGCAAGTCATCTCCCATCTGTAGGAACCTCTGGACTGAACATCCCACATGTATTTGAGGGTCACCTTGAGTTCAGCCATCTTATACTCAAAAAGCTTCAATATGTGGGCCTGTTCTGGGATCAGCACATTACCCTCTTTGCACACCTTGTAGTCGGACAGCAGGTTCACCACACCTTTCTTTGGGGCCTTTGGCAGACCCAGCTGCCTCAGGTGTGCCTCCATGGAATCTGATAACTGTTCCAGGAGCCCCAGGTCCAGATTCGTGGTGAAAGCAGCTTTTTTCCACCTCAGGTATAGTCCATTTCTTTGTATTTCATGAACCACTCTTTTACTTCCTTCTTAGTGCCATTGGCAAAAAGGAGACCAACCTCACCCCTCAACTTCCTGCTGATCTGATGCAGACTGTCTTAGTATTCATCAGATGGGCTTTGACCCAAGTCCACCATCATCATTTTGTTTTTGCCAAAGAACATTAAACTGTGCTTCCAGGTACTGTAAATGTCCTTCAGCTTGTTCTTCCTCATGCTAGTCATGGAGAAGATGAAGAGGTACTTGTACATGTCCACACATTTCTGAAGCTGTTTTTATCAAGTTCTGTTTCATTTCCAAGGCTTTCTTGGCAGATTTGGTTAGGAAGACTTTCTTGTTGCACTTGGACTTGGGCATCTCACTGCAGGCACCTAGATGTGTTTCATTTAAATGAATCATCCACAGTTTCTGTCATCAAAATCTCATAGTTTTCAGAGTACAAGTCTTTCACCTTTCTGATTAATTTTATTTCTAAGAATGTTATTCTTTTTGATGAGATGGTAAATTGGATTGCTTTCTTGATTTGTTTTGGATAGAAGTTAGTGTACAGAAAAGCAACAGACTTCTCTATATTAATCTTATATCCTGAAACTGCTGAATTCATGTATTGATTCTCATAGTTTTCTGGTGGAAACTTCAGCATATAGTTTCCTATCATTTGCAAATAGTAACAATTTTACTTTTTTCCTTTCCAATTTGGATGCCTTTTACTTCTTTTTCTTTTCTTATTGCTGTGTCTAGGACTTCCAATACTATGCTAAATAGAATGGTGAGATTGTGCATCCTTGTTTCTGATCTTGAAGGAAAAGTTTTGACATTTTCCCCATTCAGTGTGATGTTAGCTGTGGATTTGGTAACAACAGGCTTTAGTATGCTGAGTTATGCTCCCTCTATAACAACTTTGTTTAAGTTTTTATCACAAACCAATATTGATTTTTTTTTTGTATTTATTTATTTTTTTACACGAACTCCCAAACATGAACCCCCCTCAATATTGATTTTTTAAAATAGTTTTCTAATCTATTAAGATAATCATGTGAATTCTATCATTTTCTTTTTGTGTGTGTGTGTGTGATGAATCACATTGATTGTGAACATTGAAAAATTCTTGCATTCCTGGAATAAATCTCCTTCACAATGCATGGTTTTATTTATCTGTTGCTGAATTTGGTTTGCTACTCTTTCATTGAGCATTTTTGCATCTAGGAGTGGCAGGGGTATTGGGCTGTCATTTTTTTTTTTTTTTTGGTAGTATTTTTGTCTAGTTTTGGTATCATGGTAATCTTCCATTTAGTCCTGGAAGATTATATGTTTCTAAACTTAATTTATTTACTCTAGGTTGTCCAACTTCTGGGTGTATAACATTTCATAGCATTCTCTTGTGATTATTTGTATTTTGCAGTATTGGTTGTAATTCTCTTAATTTTAGACTACTTTTGTTTATGTGAGACCTTTCTTTTTTTTTTTTTTAATAATGAGTCTGACTTAAGTTTTATCAGTATCATTTACTTTTTTATATAGAGTTTCATTGATTTTTCTCTACTTTTTGGCTTTGTTTTATTTTTTTCTGCTCTAGCCTTTATTATTTCCTTCTTTCTGCTGAATTTGAGTTTTGTTTGCTGTTATTTACTTGTACCTTAAGATGAAAAGTTAGGTTGTTTGAGATTTTTTTCTTCTACCTCGAGGTAATATAATATTGTTAAAATCTTCCCTCTTATAACTATTTTTCTATGTCTCAAAGATTTTGGAAAATTGTGTTTTAATTTTCTTTTGTCTCAACACAATATCTGATTTCCTATTTGAATTCTTCATTGACCCATTGTTCTATTTAGTAGCATTTTTTCCACATGTTTGAGGTTTTTTTTTTTCAGTTTTCTTCTATTAATTGATTTTTAGTATAGCATAGTGGATAGAAACAATGCTTGATATAATTTATATCTTCTTAAATTAATTGAGATTTGTTATTTGACTTAGTATATGATCTATCCTGAAGAATATCCCATGTCCAATTAAAAATCATGTGCATGTTGCTGTTTAGGATGCAAAATCTTGTAGATATCTGTTAAATCTGTTTGGTTGTATGTTTCATTAAAGGCCACTGGTTATTTATTTTCTGTCTAGATGTTCTATCTATTGATGTAAGTGTGGTAAAAAGTTCCCAACTACTATTGAATTACTGATTATTTCTGCTTTACATCTATTAGTATTTGCTTCATATATTTAGGTGTTCCTACATTAGGTGCACATATATTTATTATGTTATGTCCTCTTCTTTGGTTGGCCTTTGTTGTAATTATATAATGCCCTTTTTTATTATAAACTTTATTTCAGATTCTAATTTGTCTGATGTGACTATTGCTACACAAGCTTCTTTTCATTTCGATTTTCATGAAATAACTTTTCAATCGCTGTTCTTTCAGTGTGTCCATCGTTGGTTCTAAGTTAATCTCCTGTACACAGTACATAGATGTTTCTTTTTACTTATTCCAATCTCTAACGTAGCTCTTATGATTGGAGCATTTAGTACATTGATACTTAAAGTCATAATTGATAAGCATCTGCTTATTTCTATTTTGTTACTTATGTTCTTGTTACTTTTGTAGCTCGTCTCTATTCTTGTTTTCTTTTAGTCTCTGCCCTTGAGGTTTGACTTTTTAGTGTTCAGTTATAAAAACCTTTTATTTCTCTTTAATTTTTGTATATCTATTGTAGGTTTTTATTTTCATATCTACTTGATGATGATCATTCAAATTGAAACACATTCTAAAGCCCAATATTTTTATTTCCCCCTATAATGTGTGTTTCTATATTGTATTTTACAGCTTTTATATAACAAGCTCTAAGTTCATCCACCTCAGTAGTACTGACTCAGATGTCTTCCTTTTCATGGCTGAGGAACATTCTATTTTGCATATGTACCACAACTACTTTATCCATTCACCTGTTGATGGACATCTAGGTCACTTCCATGTCCTAGTTATTGCATATAGTGTTGCAATGAACACAGGGAGACACATGTCTTTGTCAATTATGGATTTCTCAGGGTATATGCCCAGTTGTGGGACTGTTGGGTCATATGGTAGTTTTAGGGCTTTCCTGGTGGCTCAGCAGTAAAGAATCCCCCTGCAATACAGGAGATGCAGGAGTCACAGATTCAATCCTAGAGTTGGGAAATTCTCCTGGAGGAGGGCATGACAACCCACTCCAGGCTTTTGCTGGGAAAATCCCATGGACAGAGGAGCCTGGCATGCTATGGTAAGTGGGGTCAAGAATGGTTGGACATGACTGAAGAGACTGAGAATGCATGCACGTGGTAGATTCTTAGATTTTTAAGGCATCTCTATACTTTTCTCCATAGTGACTGTATCAATTATGTTCCCCTCAACAGTGTAAGAAGATTCCTCTTTCTCCACACCCTCTCTGGCATTATGACACCTAACTGTACTCGTGACTTGCATTTCTCTAATGATGAGTGATACTGAGTATCATCTCACGTGTTTTTGTTGGCCATTTGTATGTTTTCTTTGGAGAAATAATCTGTTTATATATTCCATCCATTTTTTATTGCACTGTTTGTGTTTCTGGTATGGAACTGCATGGGCTGCTGTAGATTTTGGAGATTAATCCTTTATTAATTGGTTCACTTGCAATTATCTTCTCCCATTCTGAGCGTTGTCTTTTCATCTTGTTCATAGTTTCTTTTGCTGTGCAAATATTTTAAATTTAATTAAGTCCCACTTTTAAATTTTTGTTTTTATTTCCATTACTCTGTGAGGTGGATAAAAGAGGATACTGCTACGATTTATATCAAACAGTGCTCTACCTATGTTTTCCTCCAAGAGTTGTTATATTTTCTTGCCTTATTTGAACTTAAATGACCATTTGTTTAAAAATTGTATGTATATTTATAGGTTACTATGTATACACAAACCTTATGATAGCTACAAATTAGGAAGCTACAATAGATATGCAAACGAAAGAAAGAAAGTAAAAGTCAACCCATAAAGAATTGATTAAAAGATGGATAAAAGAACAGAATAACCAAAAAATAACAAGAAAACAAAATGATAATTAAGAAAGTGTCAATAAGTCTATGTCTATTAATAAAGACGGAGTGTAAATGAACTAAATGGTCTAATCAGAAAAAAAGAAGACCTATATATTGGCTGCCTACAAGAGATTAACTACAAAACAGGACGCACAGCCTGAAAGTGAAGAGACAGAAAAAGATAATCCATGTGAGTAAAAATGAAAAAAAATATGGTAGCAAGACTCTTATAAAACTTTAAAAGAAAGTCTGCAACAAAATGCAAAAGGAGCATTATATAATGATAAAGGAGTCAACCCAAGAAGATATAGCTTTCATAAAAATATATGCACCTAATTATAAAGAAACCATTAGCAGACATAAAGGGAGAAATTGACAGTAATATAATAAGAGTAGAGGACTTTAATGCTTTTTTGCTTTTCTTGTTTTTGGGGATAGTTTTGTTTGCTGCCTCCTGTAAAATATTACAAATCTCTGTCCATAGTTCTTCAGGTACACTGTTAACTAAATCTACTCCCTTGAGTCTAGTCCCAAAAAGGGAAAGTCGTTATCTGAGGAAGCTTTACAAATAGAGGAATAATGAAGAGAAGCAAAAAGCAAGGCAGAGAGGGAAAGGAACATCCAATTAAATGCATACTTTCAAAGAATAACTAGTAGAGACAAGAAGGACTTCTTCAATAAACAGTGCCTAACAATAGACGCAAACAACAAAAGGATAAAGACTAGAGATCTCTTCAGGAAAACTTGAAACATAAAGGGAACATTCCACCCAAAGATGGGCACAATAAATGCTAAAAATTGTAGAGACCTAGGAGATACTGAGTGCAATTGTGTGGTAGTTTGAGTATTCTTTGGCATTGCCTTTCTTTGAGATTGGAATGAAAACTGACCTTTTCCAGTCCTGTGGCCACTGCTGAGTTTTCCAAATGTACTGACATACTGAGTACAGCACTTTCACAGCATCATCTTTCAGAATCTGAAATAGCTCAACTGGAGTTCCAGCACCTTGACCAGCTTTGTTCGTAGAGATGCTTTCTAAGGCCCACTTGACTTCACATTCCAGGATGTCTGGCTCTAGGTGAGTGATCACACCATTGTAATTATCTTGGTCATGAAGATCTTTTTTGTACAGTTCTTCTGTGTATTCTTGCCACCGCTTAATATCTTCTGCATTTGTTAGGTCCATACCATTTCTGTCTTTTTTCGAGCCCATTCTCTTGGTATCTCTAATTTTCTTGAAGAGATCTCTAGTCTTTCCCATTCTGTTGTTTCCTCTATTTCTTTGTATTGATCGCTGAGGAAGGCTTTCTTATCTCTTCTTGCTATTTTTTGGAACTCTGCATTCAGATGTTTATATCTTTCCTTTTCTCCTTTGCTTTTCACTTCTCTTCTTTTCACAGCTATTTGTAAGGCACGACTGAGTGACTGAACTGAACTGAACTGAGGAGACACTGAAGAGATCATGATGAGATGGAAAGAATACACAGAAGAACTGTATTTAAAAGATCTTAATGAACCAGATTACTGTGACAGTGTAGTTTTTCACCTAGGGCCAGACATTCTAGAGTGTGAAGTCAAGTAGGCCTTAAGAAACACTGTTGTTAATAAAACTAGTGAATGTGGTGAAATTCTAGCAGACCTATTTAGATCCCCAAAGGATGATGCCATCAGGGTTTTTCATTCATTATGTCAGGAAATCTTCAGGACTGGAAAAGGTCAATTCTCATGTCAATTCCCAAGAAGAGCAGTACCAAAGTGTGTGCTAACCATAGAACAATTGCATTCATCCCCCAGGCTAGTAAGGTCATGCTTAAAATCCTGCATGCTAGGCTTTGGCATTATGCAAACCAAGAAATTCCAGATGTCCAAGCTGGGTTTAGTAAAGGAAGAAGAATTAGAGATCAGATTGCCAACATGCCCTGGATTACAGAGAAATCAAGGGAATTTAAGGAAAACATCTATCTCTGTTTCATTGACTATGCTAAGGTCTTTGACTGTTTAGATCATGAAAAACTGTGGAAAGCTCTTAAATAGATGGGAATACCAGCCCATCTTACCTGTCTCCTGAGAAACCTCTATGTGGGCCAAGAAGCAACAGTTAAAACCCTGTATGGAACAATGTATTTGTTCAAGATCAAGAAAAGAGTAAGACAGGGCTGTCTGCTGTCACCCTGTTTGTTTAACCTACATGCTAAGCAAATCATGAGAAACATGGGGTTGGATGAGTTGCAAGCTGTAATCAAGACAGATGGGAGAAACATCAACAGCCTCAGATATGCAGATAATATCATTCTAATGACAGAAAGTGAAGGGGAACTAAAGAGCCTCTTGATGAGAGTGAAGGAGGAGGGTGAAAGAACTGGCTTAAGACTAAGTATTAGAAAAACAGAAGCAACAAACTAAGATTATGGCATCTGGTCCCATTACTGCATGACAAATAGAAAGGCAAAATGTGGAAGTAGTGACAGACTTCCTCTTCTTGGACTCCAAAATCACTGCAGATGGTGATTGCAGCCATGAAATCAGAAGATGCTTGTTTCTTGGCAGGAAAGTGATGGCAAACCTAGACAGTGTGCCAAAAAGCAGAGACTTTACTCTGCCAACAAAGGTCTGTATAGTCAAAGCTATGGTCTTCCCAGTGGTCATGTACAGTTGTGAAACCTGAACCATAAAGAAGGCAGAATGCCAAAGAACTTATGCCTTCAAACTGTGGTGCTGAAGAAGATTCCTGAAAGTCCTTTGGACAGCAAGGAGATCAAACCAGTCAATCTTAAGGGAGATCAACCCTGAATATTCACTGGAAAGACTGATGCTGAAGCTGAAGCTCCAGTATTTTGGTCATCTAATACAAACAGATGACTCATTGGAAAAGTCCCTGATGCTGGGACAGAAGGAGAAGAAGGTGTCAGAGGATGAGATAGCTGGACAGCATCATTGATGCAGTGAACATGAACTTGGGCAAACATTGGGAGATGGTGAGGGACAGGAAGGCCTGGTGTACTGCAGTCCATGGGATTGCAAAGAGTTGGACACAGCTGCATGACTGAACAACAGCAGAAGACTTTAATACTCTTACAAAAATGGATAAGTAATTCATACCAAAAAGAGCAATAAACAGACAGTTGTCTTAAGTGACACATTAGACTAGAAGAATTTAATACATATCTGCAAAACATTCCATCCAAAACCAGTAAAATGCACATTCTTTTAAACTGCACATGGAACATTCTCAAGCATAGATCACATGGTAGACCACAACATAAGTCTTAATAAATTAAAGAAGCTTGAAATCAAGCCTCTTTTCTGGCCACAACAGAATAAGAAATCAATTCAAAGAAAAAAACTAACAAAACTGCAGTTCCTTACCAAGTCAGGACTTGCCATTATGCTGGGGGAAGCAGATCTTGCTCACAACTGTGTCTTAGACCCATGAATGTGGAGACAATGGGACAATATCCCTGATAAATACCTAAGCAAGATCTTCTATAGAATAATAACAAATCAAATTTAAAATACAGAAAAAAGACCATATATCATAATCAGGTAGAATTTATTCCAGGGATGCAAGAATGGTTTAGTTTCCACAAAACAATCAGTGTGATATACCACAGTAACAAAAGAACTTAAAAAAATTACCTGCTCATCTCAATAGATGCAGAAAAAGCATTTGATACTTTTTTTTCCATTCATGATTTAAAAACTCAACAAAATTATTCTAGAAGAAGCATACCTCAATAGAATAGGGGGAATATATTACAAATAAACAGCCAACATCACTGGAGAAGGAAATGACAACCCACTCCAGAATAAAAAATAAACACTCAACTCAAGGAGAAAGAAATCAATTATATTGATGATATTAAAGAACTATAGAAGGGGAAAAAAAGGAGAGAACAGAATAAGATCTTACATAACTTTTTAAGTTGAACAATGCAAGCTTCCATTTTTTATACTTAGAAAGAATATTAATAAGATTGACTGGGAAAATGCAGTATTATGTTAAACTTATATAGTATTTTTGAAGCTCAGCTGTAATCTATGCACCCATAGGTCACTATGTATGAACTGTTTTATTAAATAAAAATCTGAATTGCTCTTTTCTCCCTCCCCATTCATAAGAGCCTGTTCCGTGATTTATATTTAAACTACTGCAATACTTTCATTATTATTTTTAAATTTTTTTCTTTTTTAAAACTTTTTATTTTACACTGGAGTATAGTAAATTTACAATGTTGTTTAGTTTCAGGACTACAGCAAAAGTGATTCAGTGATATATACATCTATTCTTTTTCAAATTCTTTTGCCAATTAAGTTGTTATATAATATTGACCAGATTTTCCTATGCTATATAGGAAGTACTTGTTGGTTACCCATTTTAAATATAACAGTGCGTACGTTAACACCATACTCCCTAAAAATCCCTCCCCCTGTCCCTTTTCCTCTGATAACTACAAGTTCATTCCCTCATATTCAAGTTTGTTTATGTTTCGTAAATAGATTCATTTGGATCTTTTTATTTTTTGGTTCCACATATAAGCAATACTATAGGGTATTTCTCTTTTTATGTTTGACTTATTTCACTCACTATGACACTCTCTAGGTCCATCCATATTTTTGCAAATAGAATTCTTTTTTTTTTCTTTTCAATGGCTGAGCAATATTCCATTGTACATATGTGCCACATCTTTACCATTCACCTGTTGTTGGACACTTAGATCACTTCCTATTGTGGCTATTGGAAACAGTGTTGCAATGAACATTGGGATGCATAACCTTTCAGACTATTTTTTTTTTTCTAGATATATGCCCAGGAATGAGACTGCAGGATCATATGGTAGCTCTCTTTTTAGTTTTTTTTTTTTTTTAAGGAACCTCCATATTGTTCTCCCCAGTGGCTATGCCAATTTACACTCCCACCAAGAGTACAGAAGCGTTCCCTTTTCTTCACACCTTCTCCAGCATTTAGGATTTTTTTTTTTTTTTTGAGGATAGCCATCCTGACTGCTGTGAGGGTATATTTCACTGTAGTTTTAATGTGCATTTCTCTGATAAAAAACAATATTGAACATCTTTTCAAGTGCTTCTTGGCCTCCTGTATGACTTCTTTGTAGAAATGTCTATTTAGATCTTCCATTTTTTAAAAAATTGGATTGTCTGCTTTGATGGCATTAAGCTGCATAAACTGTAAATTTTGGAGATTGATTTCTTGTCAGTCACATTATTTGCAAATATTTGCTCCCACTATATGGATTGTCTTTTTGTTTTATGGTTTCCTTCACTGTGTAGAAGCTTTAGAATTTAATTAATTTCCCTTTGTTTATTTTTGTTTTTATTTTCACTACTCTGGGAGATAGATCCAAAAAGATCTTGCTATGATTTATGTCACAGAATATTCAGCCTATGTTTTCTTCCTAGAGTTTTATAGTGTCCCATCTGACATTCTGAACTTTAATCCATTTTGGGTTTATTTTTGTGTATGGTCTTAAAGAATGATCTAGTTTCAGTATTTTACATGTAGCTGTCCAGTTTTCCCAGCACCATTTATTAAAATGACTGTATTTCATTTTATAGTCTTGCCTCTTCTGTTATGTATTAATTGACTATAGGTTCATGGATCTATTTCTGGGCAGCCTGTCCTGTTCCACCATTCTATATTTCTATTTTTGTGTCAGTACCATACTGTTTTGATGACTTTAGTTTTATATTATAATCTGAAGACAGGCACCCCAATTCTTTGAGCTCCATTTTTATTTCTCAATATTGCTTTGGCTACTCAGGGGGGTCAAATTTTAAGTTTTTTTTTTTCTTTCTAGTTTTGTGAAAAATATCCTTTGTACTTTTCCATTGTACCAAGTGATTTCAGTGTTTAACTGGAACAGTGATTCCACTGAATAGCTATTCCATTGAATCTGTAGATTGCCTTGGGTAGTATAGGCATTTTGACAATACTGATTTTTCTGATACCCCCCAAATGATATATGTTTCCATTTGTTCGTGTCATCTTTGATTTCTTCCATCAGTTTCTTATGATTTTCAGAGTATAAGTCTTTAAGTAGAGTTATTCCTAGGCATTTTACTCTTTCAGATGTGATGGTAAATGGGATTATTTATTGGACTTATCTTTCTGGTCTTTTGTTTTAGTGTATAGAAGTGCAACAGATTTCTGTGTATTAATTTTGTAACCTGCAACTTTATCAAATTCATTATTGAAGTCTAGAAGTTTTCTGGTAGCATCCTTAGGATTTTCTATTTACAGTAGCATGTCTTCAGCAGACTTTGATAGTTTAAACTCTTTTTTTTTTTTCCAGCTTGGATTGCTCTTATCTCTTTTTCTTTTCTGATTGGCATAGTTAAGGCTTCCTAAGCTATGTTAAATAAAGGTAGTGAGAATGAAAATAATTTATTTAATTCCTAATCTTAGGGGAAATGCTTTTAGTAGTTCACCAGTGAGTATAATGTTTTCTGTAGGTTTGTCATATATGGCCTTTATAATGTTATGTTCCTTCTATGCTCACTTTTTTGAGAGTTTTTATTTTAAGTAGGTGTTGAATACTGTCAAAAGCTTTCCTACATCTATTGAGTTGATCATATAGTTTTTATTCTTCAATTGGTTGATGTGGTGTACCACAGTTATTGATTTTGTGGATATTAAAAAATCCTTGCATCCTTGAGAAAAACATCTCTTGATCTTTTTAATATATTCTTGGATTCAGATTGCTAGAATTTTGTTGAGGACTTTCATGTATAAGTTCATCAGTGATATTGCCTTAAAATTTTTATTTTTGTAAGCATCTTTGGTTTTGGTTTCAGGGTGATGGTGCCCTTACAGTGTGATTTTGGCAAGTTTTATTCCTAAGCAGTTTTTTGGAAGACTTTCTGAAAGATAAATGTTAGATTTCTTTAAATATTTGATAGAACCCCCCATGTGAACCACACTGGTCTTGCAGTTTTCTTTTTGGAAGTTTTAAAATCAGAGTTTAAATTTCAGTATTGTGATTGGTCTGTTCATATTTTATATTTCTTCCTGTTTCAGTCATGGAATTGTACCTACGAATCTGTCCATTTTTTCCATGTTGTCCATTTCATTGGCATAAAGTACCTCATTGTGGTCTCTTATGATCCTTTGTCTTATCATGGTGTTACTTGTAACTTCTCCTTTTTCATTTCTTATTTTACTGATTTGAGTCCTCAGTCTTTTTTTTTTTTCCTTGATGAGTCTGGCTAAAAGTTTATCAATTTTATTTTTTCAAAGAAACAGCTTTTAGTTTCATTGATTTTTGATATTGTCTTCCCCACTGTTATAGTCAATTTATCCCTTTATGTTAGCATATGCCTTACATATTGAGGTGCTCCTATGTTGGGTGCATATATATTTACAATTATTATGTCTTCTTCTTGAATTAATCTCTTGGTAATTATGTAGTGTTCTTCTTTGTCTCTTTTTTAAAAGTCTTTTTTTTTTTAATATGAGTATTGGTAATCCACCTTTCTTTTTGTTTTCCATTTGCATGGAGTACCTATTTTCAACCCCTCACTTCCAGTCTGTGACTCAAATTGTTTTGTTTCAATCTGTTAGGTCTGAAGTGGGTCTCTTGTGGACAGCATATATATGGCTCTTGATTTTGTATCCATTCAACTAGTCTATGTTTCTTGTTTGGAGCAATTAATCCATTTACATTTAAAATATGTATGTTCCTATGGTTAATTTTTTAATTGCTTTTGGTCTATTTTTGTAAGTCTTTATCATTCCCTTCATCTTTTTTTTTTTT